>CAUYRH010111984.1:0-33404 GCA_963574655.1 Perodicticus potto
GAAAATAGCAAAAAGGAGAAAGAATAAACAAGAATGAAGCATACTTCCCAGATCTAGAAAATATCCTTCAAAGGAAATATCTAAGAATTATTAGCCTTAAAGAGTAAATAGAGATACAGGAGCAATCACATTACCTGACATAAATTTATACCATACAGCTGTAGTAATCAAAAGAGCATGGTACTGGCATAAAAACAGACACCCAGATAAATGGAAGAGAATACAGAACTCAGAAGTGAATCTACATATCTGTACTGAACTTATTTTCATAAAGGTGTCAGGAACATACATTAGGGCAAGAACAGTCTTTTCAATAAATGATGCTGGGAAAACTAGATATCCATATGTGGAAGAATGAAACTAGATCCTTTCACGATATACAAAAAATAAAATTAAAATGGATTTAATATTTTAAATATATCTTAATCTTATCTTAAATATAAGACCTAAAAGTATGAAACTACTAAAATAAAACTTTGAGGAAATACTTTAGTACATTTGGTCTGGGCAATGATTTGATTAGTGCCCCTAAACCATAGGCAACCAAAGCAAAATCGGACAAATGAGATCTCATGAAGCTCAAATCATTTGCACAGCAAAGGAAATAATCAACACAGTAAAACGATAACCCACGGAATAAGGAAAATGTCTGCAAAACACTCATCTGACAAGGATGAATAGCTAGAATATATAATGAGCTCCAATAAATCAAAAGGAAAATAATCAAATAACCTAATTACAAATCAGCAAAAAATCTGAATGGATATTTCTCTAAAGAAGGCATATAAGTGGCCTGGAGGTACACGCAAAAATGTTCAACATCATTCAACAGCAGAAAAATATTAATCAAAACTACAATGAGACATCTTCTCACTCTAGTTCAAATGGTTTTTATCAAAACAATGGGCAATAATGAATGCAGGAGAGGATGTGGAGAAAGGGGAACCTATGGTATTCTTTGTGTTCATATATAACAATATGTTTCTCCTTAGTCTTGTCATTAGTATTTGACTGTTTCCAGTATTTGGATTTTGAAATCTGTGTGATGAATGTTCTTATCCTTATATCTTGGCAAAGATGCTTAAAATTTTTAATTAATAATGTTTCTCTCAGTGAGGGTGATTTTTAGTAGAAGAGGGTATGAATGATTAATGTCAAAAGATAAAGGGCAATTTTCCAAAATGATTTTACCAATTTGCACTACCACCATCAAGATATCAACATTCTTTAGCTTTAATTTCCTAATGTGGTGATTAATGGTAGTTGATTTTTTAAAAATTAAAATGTTTTATGCAGTCCTTGAATAAATTCTCCTTTATTAGTAAACATACATAAACTTTGTTGGATTCCATGTACCAATATTCTACTTAAAGACTTCTACATCAATGTTCACAAGCGAAATTCCCCATCTTTATTTTCTTGTGCTCTCCTTGCCCCATTTGGTACCAGGAATCTGCAGTTTCACGTAATACTTTGGGAAGCTTCCCTCTCATCTTCTGAGGAGTAGTTTGTGTAACATACACAAAGAGTGCATGTTTTTTAAAAACTGTAAAGTATGATTCAATGTCTTCAATAATGATAGGTCTATTTAAGTTGTTTTCTTTAGTCTCATTTTCTGCCCGTACACATAGGTTTTCAACTTATTTGAGTAAATTTTGGTAATGTATTTTCTGTTATAAAAATACTTTACTACACTCTAAGTACATTAGCACATAGATGTTTATTTTATAATTTTCCTACTTGGTCTTTATTCCTGTCTAGTTTTTCATTGTGAATTTTTTTTCATTATTTTATTCTCTTAGATGATTTGGTCAAAAATTTGATGGTTTTATTGGTTTTGTTAAAGAACTGACCTTTAAAACTACAAATAAAAGGTAATTTCTTTTAATGAATAACAGACATCTCACCATACATTTATAACAAATATTAGATGTGAGGTGATAGTAGTATCGAAGCATCTCCTTAAAATTAGACATTAGATATCATTCATATTATGTCTTGTTTTGAACAATGTAATAAGGACTTTATCTAAAATATAAGGGAAAGGACGACCATAAAAACAAATAGAAGAAACAAAATTACTATTATGAGCATATGATATGATGGGAAGGGAACAAACTTTACAATAAATAAGATAGTTTAGCAATGTTACTTGATACAACATCTTTAAGCAGAAATCTGTAATGTTTCTATTCACTAGCCTCATTTAATTAAGAAACGTAAATTTTAAAAATCCATTTACATCTTATCTTCAAGCTCTGAGAAGAAACACTCATATATCCTCATGGGACTGCAAATTAGTACAACTTCTATGGGAAATGGTATGGAGATTTGTCACAGAAATAAATGAAACCTACCCACTGGATCCAGAAATCTCATGACTGGCTATCTACCCTAAGGAAGTAAAGTTGTTTAAACACACACACACACACATACACGCCTACACTCAAATGTTATCGTAACATAATTCACAATTGTTTACATGTGGAACCCACCTAAGTGCCCATCAAGACACAAGTGGATAAAGAAAATGTGGTATATATCCACACCACAAAGTACTGCTCAGCCACAAAAATAAGTTAAATAATGTCATTTGCAGCAACTTCGATGGAACTTCAGACCATTATCCAAAGTGAAGTATCTCAGGACTGGAAAACCAAACATCATATGTTCTCACTAATAAGTAGGAACTAAATGATGGGTACACACAGCTCAAAGAGATGTAAAAGTCATTGGAAACTATGAAAGCGGGATTGTGGAGACATAAAGATAAAAGCTTACCTGTTGGGTAAAATGAACACTATTCTGGTAATAGGTGCACAAAAAGCCCTGCCTCAAGCATTATACAAGGTATCCATGTAACAAACACATCTATACCTTAATAATTTGCAGTAAAAAAAACCCTAAACGTGCAAATAACTCCATTTCTATCTTTAGTATGTTATAAATATTTAATATAATATTAGCAATATAATATGTTATAAAAGCATGGCAAGATATCTGCTATTAAAGGAAGTTACCTTTTATTTATAGTTTTAAAAGTTGTTTTTTAAACAAAACTAATAAAACCATCAAATTTTTGACAAAATTATCCAAGAGAAGAAAATAATGAAAAAAGTATTCACAATGAAAAACTAGACAGATAAGGGTATGATTGTCTAGTTTTTCACTATGAATACTTTTTTCATTATTTTCTATTTGGCATGCAATAGAGATGGGAGAATAATCAATGCAAGTCAATACAATAAATGATGTTGTAAAAATTAGCTATCTGTACAGAAAACAAATACTAGAGCCTTTTTTTCACTATATGCTAAAATAAATTATACCTGACTAAATCCCTTAAAATAAAAAAAGCCAAACTTTAAGTATTTGAGAAGAGAATATGGAAGCTAGCATTTGTGATATGAAGTAGAAAGTAATTTTTAAATAAAACCAAAAAATTACACACTGTACTATAGTAAAATGAAAATTTCTGCCCAACGAAAACAAAAAACTAAGTCAAAAGAGAAATTAGAGCCTGGAGGATATTCTTACAAAAGTCATAAGAACTTTGCTAAATCATTACAAAAAGAAAATAAACCAATACAAAAGTTACAGACAGAAGAGAAATATGTAACTCAGAGTATGAAATTATGATATAATTCAGATATAAATGTAATTAGTAAAATACAAGGTATAATAGCAGTTAGATTGTTCTCACATAGAAAACCTAAAGGTTCAATAGCACTAAGTATTGGTAAGGAGACAGAGCAATATTAACTGTCAGGTATTGGCTTAACAACTTTGTAAGACTAATCAGTAATATTCAGTAAGGTTGAAAATGCACACGCCCATTGATTCTGCAGTTGCCACAAGGTAATATTTCTGAGATAGGCTACCACGTGTGACAAGTTGAGGGCATGCACAATAAAGTTATGGCAGCTTTTACATTACAGCAAATAAATGTGAAAAATAAAGTCTGTGAGTCTAAGTAATAACTAAATAGGATTATATTCACTCAATAGCTAAAATTAATACAAAAGAAATACTTGTGCCAGAATCTATTGTGTTCTGACATCTTAATAATGGTCACTCAGAGGAGTAAAGGGGGTATTTCATTGCTGCGCTAATTGACATTTCCCTAACCATTAGTGACGTTGAGAGGTTTTTCATGTTTGTTGGCTCTTTGCTTCTCTTCTGAAAAATATCTGCTCATGTCTTTTGCCCTTTCGATGGTTCATTTTTGGGAGTTGTGATTTTAACCCACTCTGCTAATGGACATCTTGTAAGTGGAACATTTAGACCATTTCCAATCCATGGTAATGTATCTCCACTGAAAAGTGAGACACTGGTCCAGTCATCTATCTTGTTGATTGTCTCCTAGTTGTGTTGTATTCTCCTTTGTTTTACTGTTTCATAAGAGAGGCAAGTTTTTACTTTTACTTATTTATTTTTACTGATGCATAATGCTGTTTGAGTATTTTGCATAGTGGTAACAAATTCTCTTTATATTTGCTTGTTTGGGAAGACTTTATTTCTTTTTCAATTATGAAATGTTTTGCAGGATACACAATTCTTGGCTGTCAATTTTTCTTCATAAAACTACAGTTAGGGCCCCCAACCTTTCTGGCTTTAAAGTTTCTGCTGAGATGTCTGCTGTTAGTCTGGTGGGGTTTTCTTAGTAAATTACTTGATGTTTTCACCTTATGGTTCCCAGGAGTTCCTATTTCACCTTGACTTTGGCCAGTATGATGACTGTGCACCTTGATGATTTTTTTTTTTCTTTTGCAATGGCTCTCCCAGGTATTCATTGAGCTTCTTGTATCTGGATGTTTAAATCTCTAGCAAGACCCAGGGAATTTTTCCTCATGTATTCCCTCAAATAAGTTTTCAAAGCTGTTTGTTCTTTCTTCTTCTCTCTCAGGGATACCTATGATTTCTGTGTTTGGGTGTTTTTCATAATACCCTATTTCCCAGAGACTTTGTAGATTTCTCTTGATTCTTTTCTCTTTATGTTTCACTAACTGGGTTAATTTGAAAGATACGTCCTCCAACTTACGAAATTCATTCTTCTGCTTGTTCTAGTCTATTTTAAAAAAAGTTCCACTGTGTTTTGTATTTCCCTCACTCAATTTTTGTTTCCAGAATTTCTGGGGTTTTGTTTGTTTTAATGTATCTATCTCTTTAGTACAATGTTCGTTCATTTCCTGAATTATTTTTCTGTTTTTTTTTTTGAGTTGGTTTTCTATTTTCTATTGAATCATTTTGGGCTTCCTTATAATGTACATTTTGAATTATTTATCTGTTATTCTAGTATTTTCATTTGGTTGGGATCCATTGCTAGAGAGAGCTGGTGTGATTCGGGGGAGCAGGGTCATTTCAATATTATTTATTATTTACTGTAAAAATGAAATGAAAGCCAAGGAAATGAGCCAAGAAAATTAAATAAAGGCATCCAAATTGAAAAAAGAACTATGCACAAATAGCACAATCTTGAATATAGAAACGTCTCAAGAAATTCTTCAAAAATCATAAAAACTAATAAACAAGTTCAGCAAGTTTGCGAGATAAACAATCCTGATACAAAAATTAACTGTATTTTTATATCCTCATGATAAATAATCCAAAAACATAACTGTATTTACAGTAGCAATGAAAATTTCAAAATAAGATACTTATTTATAGTTTCAACAAAGGAAGTGTAAAAGACTTATACACAAAAACTATAAAGTGTTGTTGTTAGAAACTGAGAATCATGTAAATAAATGGAAAGATATCTCATGGTCACAAACTAGAGGATTTAACATTGTTAAATTGCAGTATTTCCCAAACCGATCTACAGATTCAACACAAATCCCTATAAAAATTTCAACCAGCTTCTTTGCAGAAATTGACAAGTTGATTTTGAAATTCATATAGAAATTCAAGAGACCAAAATAGCCTAAGTAATCTTGGAAAAGAATAATGTTCAGGGATTCTTCGTCATTTCAAAACTCACTACAAAGCTATAATAATCAAGATTATTGGTATTTAGAGATACATAAATACACATACATACACACATACACATATAGATTCTGTAATAAATGTGATATGATGTTACATTTGAGTATTATATTGTTCTCCATACATGATTGAAATATTTTTATGATTAAAGAATAGCAGTATATTCTGATCTCCCTGGGAGAGAATTAAATAATCTTTATATTTGTTTTTGCTTTTCAAGTATGATATGTAGGGGTATAGAGTCTTTTAAAGAGTCAGTTAAAGTATTCCAATAACACTGACAGAATATATTTGCGTTTGCTGTTTAATATACTCTAATGACACTACATCACGAATTCAAAGTAACTGATAATCAGGCCACTTCTGAGTGATCTTAAATAATTCTGGTTGGCCACAATATTGTAACTTTAGGCCTAGGAAAAGCTAATATCTCTAGCATTTAAAATCAAAGCCCATTATTTTTATTTTTTGCATTCTACATGACTTTTTGTATTGGTTTTCTTTTTATTACTACAGCCATATCATTAACATTGAGCCATTCATTTTAAAGAAAGATTCTGTCACTTGCTAGCTGAACTTATTTTGTATAACTAGTTTTCAAATTTCTGTATTCCTGCTGCCTCTGGCATAAAATAAATATGGCAAAACATGAAATAAAACGTACACTGTAGTATTTCATAAATTATATTACAAAATTAGATTTTCCATAATGACAGAGTTTTCTACTATGGAATCTGTATATATAATTAAGTTATCTCCTATAAATGTTATCATTTTTCTTATAAGTTTTAAGAAAAATATTAACCCACGTACTTTGGAGATTTTTTTTTAAAACAATGCATAAGATTAACAAAATTCAACTTGAGCTAATTTAGAAATATTTATTGGTTTCCCAATGTGATCTTCTACACCCTTATAGCTTTTTTTATATGACACTTGAAACCGATATGTAAAAAGTTCTAAGCATGTCATAGAAAACCTTTTCAATTCCGTCTACTTCTAGTCTTTTCCGAATACTCCTGCTTTTGATGAGAATTTTGTCTACTATCTGCTCTTCTTCCTCCCTCAGATTTCTAACTCTTAGTTGAAAACATACTATGAGGAGCACATGCCTTTTTAAAGCTTTCCCTGGAATTCTCTTTAAAGTGGAGTTGACTTCTTTTCTGTCTCTAGAAGAATAATTATTATTATTGAATGCTTGTCAGGCATTAGGAAAAAGAGTGATGATTCGTATTATTCATCTAATGATCCTCTGATTATTGCTGCCCAATTTTATAATGCAGGAAGCTTCAGAGAAGCTGCGTGACTTTTTCAAGGTCGTAGGTGATAGAATCCAGATTTCCCACCAGGCTCTGATGCATAGCCTCTGTGCTGAGTTGTTGAGATAGACTCTATAAAAGATCCCCTGGTGGATGGAACAGAAGTGGAACTCCAGCTCTAGCTTGTGTTCTGGTTGTCAACTTGTACACTCTTAAGTGATTACAGTAGCCTGGAAGAAGGGCAATTATTTTTTCTAATTGATTTTCTTAAAAGGAGGTACTTTTTTGTCATTCATTTGCTCTGAGTGGAAAGCTCCCTTATAATTGCTTCGATGGAACCATATTACTTAGTATAGGTCTTAAATTCTAGAACCTTTATTGTCAACTATCATTTTATACTCTTTTTAGTATATCTATCAATTGTAGAATCCATCACATTGTGTTTGCAGTGGTCTGTTAACAAATACTTGTTACCTACTAGATTTTGTGCTCCCTGAGTCCTACCATCATGTATCTGCCACCATATTTTTCAAATTTATTATAAAGTCTGCATATAGTTAAGCATCCAGGATAATGCTCATTAGGTGAACAGATAAAGTGCAAGAGACTGGGTCAGGAACAGAGATTGAGGTTTCTTTTAAAAATGTAACAGGGTCAACTTTTCTTCATAGATAAAGAACAAAGAAAAAGCATATGTAAATATTTGAAGAAATGTTTGAGTGAAGGAAAAAAAACTCTGGAGAGAAAAGTTTAAGGTGCAGTGTCTAGAATTTTATGTTCATACTCTGTGGCACTGTAAATTTGACAGCATTATACAGCATAAACTTTGTCAAGAAAAGATTAAAGTTCGTGAGATGACTTTAATGCTTTGTCATTTATATTCAATGAGATAAAGATCCCTTGATTCAGAGAACTGAAATCTCAGGGATAATCTGATAGGTGTTTTGCACTGTTAATTCAATCCAATTTAAATCAAGACGAAGAGCATCAAATCATCAGCCCACAACAGCATTCAGGATTAACACATAGAGGTCAGAAATGGGTAGATAAAGGTCTAGGGATAAGCAGGGGAAAGTAGTAGAATATAAAGTCTGGTGTCATTTTGCCAAGCCAAGTGTCAGAGGAATCAGGAGACTAAGGAGGCAGTATGGTTTGGATTCTTCTTCCAGGACTGGAAAGGTAGACCATGCCAGCCTGAACTCAGCATTGGCTGAAGAGGCCAGGTCAGAGGAACGATGGACATTGAATGAGGAAGAGAAGCTTAGTCAGTGGTTAGGAAATAAGATGTTCAGGTTGACCAATAACAATTTCAGAGACCCAAGAGTTATGAAAGACAGAAAAGCTGCTACAGAAAGTGGCAGAAATCAGAGAAGTCCAGCAAGGCATGCCGCATACTTTGGAAGTGAAGTGTGTGGGAATGAGAGGGTAAGGAATGGGGACCTCCTTACCCAAGTGGTTTGGGAAATGACTGGCAAAAAACAAGAAGTTAAATTTGGGATAGAGAATATTATGAGGGAATCAACTGGGGACCCAAATAGGGTTGTGAACACAGCCATTAAAATGTGCCTGGGGGATTAATCTGAAAGTATGCCCAAGGTGCCCTCAGTTTGGGGGGTTGGGGGTTTGCACTGGAAGTCAGGGACTTCATTATGCTCAATTCCATTTAGGTCAATGAAGATCTGAGGGTCCTGAAGGGTGTGTGCCCCCGATTTCACCTGCTCCTGGCCTGTTTCTGGCATAAAAAGCAACCCATTCACACTCAGATAGCTCTGCCTTTGACAGACTAGGCATTTTGTTGAAGGAGAAGGGACAGCAGGGCTTCCCTGCACGCATAATACACCATAGCACTAAGCCGGATAGCACGAACACACACACACACACACACACACAATGAACATGCACAGTATGGCTTAAACACTTTTTAGATTTCTTTCATTCTTTCCTCAAGCATTCCCTTGATTCTTTCTTCTTTTATTGTAGACTAAGTAAAGGAAGAATACAGAAGCATGCAGAAGACTCTTCCTGCTTGGCGTCCATAGATTCTTTTTCTTGCTAATTGCATGCTATATTCACCTGGAAGTTGATTACCCCCGAGAAAAATATCAGAAATAAATAGAATTAAAATCTCTCATGACATAAGGCATAAGGCATTGCACTAAGTTCTCTGTTCTGGCATAATGATTTCTCTGATTTAGCCATTTTTTTGCTATGGCATTCCTGTAAGAAAAGTATATATTTTTGTGTAAAATTTTGGTTTGACAAAATATTACTTAAAGCCCCTCATTCTTTGCTTTGCTTTTGATGGTAAATATGAAGTGCGAGTTTCCAGTGATGGTATTTAATTGAATTTAAATTATTTAATTGTGGTGTTTGTATGTTGGTGCAGTGCCCAGAAAGCTATGGAAAATGAGTAGTTTTTGTATACCAAAGTAATAAATAAGGGCCATGCATGCTCTGTTCTAAAATTTCATGCTAATCTTTGCTTCTGTACTCACTTTTTGGTTCAAAGAAAAATACCACAACTTACCTTTTCGAAAATAAATTGAACTTTATTTTATGTTTGCCTGAACTCTCTTGCTGATTGTTTTATGTTTTAAGTACCTAGTGGTTGGTGCTAGGTAAAATAATTTTTTATATCACTATATTAATTTATACAATTTAAAATATGCTTTTCATATTTTGGGTTTATGAATAGGTTTCTATTGATATCTTAAATATTAAGATCTGATTTGTTTTGGATCAATCTGATACTGCAATTAATGCATATTTTTACTTTTAGAGTCAACTAAGCTTTATAGTGAAACATAAAGTTTCATATGGCTCGGCGACTGTAGCTCAATGGGCTAAGGCGCCAGCCACATACATCTGAGCTGCCCGGTTCGAATCCAGCCCAGGCCCGCCAAACAACAATGACGGCTGCAACCAAAAAATGGCTGGGCGTTGTGGCGGGCGCCTGTAGTCCCAGCTACTTGGGAGGCGGAGGCAAGAGACTCGCCTGAGGCCAGGAATGGGAGGTTGCTGTGAGCTGTGATGCCACCGCACTCTATCCAGGGTGACAGCTTGAGCCTCTGTCTCAAAAAAAAAAAAGTTTCATATTAAAAAGTATAGCGCTGTATAAAAAAAAAAGTATAGCGTTATAATACAAAACGTGAAAATAAAACCTGGAAAACAAGGTTAATGCTACTAAGAAAAGTGAAGGAGGGAAGTGCCCTGATTAGAAATAAGCACATCTATAAAATGTTTAGTACCACTTAGTTTAATAAACAAACAGGATGCAATTAGCAAACCACTTCAACAATAAAAACTAAAACAATAGCTTATATAAAACAGCCCCAGTCATCAAATGCTCTCTGGTACTTACAAAATTTCTTATATTCTTATATATTGGTAAAATTCCAAATAATCAAGATGTAGTTCACATCTTTTATAAGTTTATAACACAATTTCTTCCATCCAACGTTTTATGCTATCGAAGTAAAACTAGCAGATACAGAATTAATTCTTGAACCTGTTATGCATTAGCTGGTGATCTTAAGTTAAATAACTTTTCTGAACCACAGTTGTAAAATGAGAAGCACAGCTTAGAAGATGCTTGAGGCTCTTTTCATTTGAAAATCTCTGTGCAATAGAAATTACCTCTGGTGAATTTGTTTTTACACTCTATTTGTCCAAATACCAATCTTATAAACACATTGAGTATCTACTATGCACGAGGTACCCACGTTGCTAACGCCCCCTTGTGGTTGGGTATAATGGGAGCAGCAGACTTGTGTATACATATATTCCAGTGCAGAGAGAGGGGAGTCTTTCAGGCAAAAGAACAAAGTATTTGTAGAGTACAGAGCCTGCAGATCCCAAGCAAATCTGAACATTGAAGGATCAGCAAGAGTTGGTCAATGAAGAAACAAAGAGAAACGCATTCTAGATCAGGAGGATTAAACTTGCAAATGTAAGCTATCTGGAAAGAGCTTTACGTGTTTGGAGAAGGATAATTTCTATGTGTCTAGAGCGTAGAAAACAATAACCATGGGAGAAGGAGGCTGGGATGCATGAATGAATTTGTGAAGGAACTTTCTTAGTAACTAGCCATAGCAAGCAAAAAAATTTACTGTCCAAGGATCTGAGGTTTTAACTTAAATGTCCTATATTAAAAGTAAAGGGAGTTAGGTTTTCATCATGTATTTCCCTTGAACAAATCTTTCAGCCTCTCTGGATTTTAAGTTCTTTGTGAAATATAATCATAAGGCTTGCCCAGGCTTACCCTTTAACATTACATTTCTGTTTTTTAATCTTTTTATGTTTCTCTCTAAAACTGCGCAGTCTTTAGGTATAAATTGTTATATAACACCCCAGTTCCAAATGGCTTGATTTGTTTGAGTCTCAAATAACATAAAAGTCTATTATCAATCCATAATTTGTGAGACCGGAATGCACTCCAGCAACATTTTTATGCCTTTTTAAAAAGTAGCATGTGTTCACATGGTATGGTATACATTTAAATATTTTGATCTAGCCAGACTACTAAATAGTATTCTAGTTTTAATTTCTGGAGACATTACTATGCTGAAATTTTAATGTTTACTATTTGTCAAAATATGCAGCAAATTTTTTACCAGCGTTTCTGGAGAAATTTCCCACATTTCCTTTTAGGTGTGCTAGAGAGATGCAGCTGCTAAAAATCAATTTTCCATTTCTGAAAAGTGCAGATCCTTTGTGTATCTGCAGCTTATATTTCAAACAGTAGTTGCTTCTTACGGCTTCATCTTTTAAATGGGTACTGCAACTCTGCCTCATTATCCATATATATGTCCAGGATACGCGGACTCATCACTTGTGTCCGAACCTCCGTGTCCTTGTCACAGTTTCTGAGGATGAATAGCTACATACTTAACAGGGTTGGAGAAAATAATGTAAAATTTTTTTTTCATATTTATTTGGGTGAATAATATGATAGGGATTATATATATGTATGTACACACATATGTATATATGGTTTATTAAGAATCTCAAATCATACTTGTTATATTAATAATTGTCTACTGGAAAACACAATGAAAACTGAGCTGGAGCACCGGGCATTTCTGCAGAACTCTCTTAGATACAGCATAGTCTTCTCCCTACACAGGAGTCATTTGGCTGCAACCTGCTTCTTCCCCATTGAAAATAACCCTCCTCATTTAGATACTACTATTTCAAATCCACACCCAGCTGATCACAAAGACATCTCTGTAAGTTCTTTCTCGTAACATAGGGTGAAGAAAGTAATTCAACAGCACTAAGGGAGCCAAAATCAACACATTTGTGTGTTGACATTTCTAGTGATTTATGTGTTTATTAGACTGCTCAATAAAATAATGCATAATTACAAAATTCTACTGACATCTAAAAGAGAGCTGATCATATTTATCTGACTCAGGCAACTTCTTTTTGAAAGGTGAAAGCAAATCAGTTAATTTAATATTACTAAACATAAATATATTTTCATTTGAACATTTTTAAAAAATCAATTAAAACTTTGCTCCCAGAAGTGGAAGAGGAAAATAGTCCTTCTTTACTGTTTCTCTCTGGATTTGGTATCTTTCCCATTTTGCACAGAGTTCAACTGTTCTAGCCAGGATTGAGTGGAGGAGTTCTCTCTGTCTAGCTGGCCCGTGGACAGTCAGTGGGTCCTTAGTCACATTTTGCCTGGGTGTCTCTGGGAAATCATGTATCCTCTCTGAGCTGTTTCCTCCCCTATAACTGTCCCTGGCTTCCTGACATAACTCTTTACAGGGTCAGACGTGAGAGAGAGGAAAATATTTCTGCATAGGCAAAATACAATATGAAAATATATTTTAAAATGACATGCTTATATTTAATCGAAAACGTTTATTCCTAAAGAATATAAGCTGAGTCTCTTGAAATAAAATCATGCCATTATAAAACCTAACATAAAAGTGTAATAAAGAACAGCAGTTACATAATCACCAATAAGGATAACATTTCTCAGTCCTAAAACCAGTACTTGCTCTGGTCAGCCATTCAGTTCTGGAACCCTCTGAAAAGGAGTATGTTTACATCACTGAAAGATTATTTCAAGGAAAAATAAAATCAAATATTAGGTGTTTTTGGTTGCAAAGCTGACAAGGTTACAAAGTAAGTTTAAGATTACTCACTTTAACGTCTATGTACTTCAGGATAATAGAATAAATCCCTAGAAGTCAAATTATGCTTTTTCTTTACATGCTTAAACTCCTGGAGCTAACCTTATGGAGAAATATAATACTAAATAAAAGTTAATTAATATATTAATATTAAAATGTTTTATTTTAATAAATGCTAAACAAAGAGAAGCAACAATCCTTCCCTATCTTCTCTTCCACATACGAGAAAAGATTAGTACCATTAGATGAAGATGTGGAATCTCACCCATTTCCTTTTTGCACTCTCCTAACCCATCAACCCAAGGGTGAAAGCTACGTCTGTTCCCAATGTCAAAATGTGAAGCGTTGCAAATGGTGTTATACAAGAGAGATCGTTGCCAGACAGACAAGGAATTTTAGCCAGAAAGATGTTGTGATTTATTTCTTGTTGGTTCTGTCTTGAACTCTGCGTTGTTCTTTATGATTCGTGAAGGGGAAATGGAGTGTCCTCAATGCTTCTTTGGGGTTTTTGGAGAATGGGTTCTAGAATCTGTCCTTTTGATGGAAGAGGACAAAGGATGGAGGAGGGCATGGGATGGCTAAAAGGATAGGTCTTGTAAGAGATACCCGAATCGAGTATGGACTTCAGGCGTGGTGACAGAATTCAGTATGGCTCCTGTGACCTCTGCCTGGCCTGTCCCAACTATTGTATGTTCTCCTTTCTCGAGTGCAGATGATTTCCTTTTCTACGCAGTAAAATACAGCGAAGATAAGACTCTACCTTAGCAGACTAAGAACTAGCTGGCTTAATAAAGTGAGAGACCACATTAAGAAGCAGCTATCTGGCAACAAACTGTGCATGACCTCTAGGAGAGCTGATAGCTAGCAAACAGACTAAAAAGAAATGAATCCTCCCAACAACATTAATGCACTTAGAAGCGAATTTCTCCCCACTGAAGCTTCCAGATGAGAATACGGCCCGGTCAACAGCCTAACTGCAGCCCCTGAGACCCTGAGCCTACCTAAGCTAAGCCATGCCTGGACTCCCAACTCACAGAAACTGTGAGATAATAAATACGTATTTCATTTGCAGTAATTTGTTACACAGCATTAAAAAATGAACACACCAGATAAGAGGAGGAAATCGGAAAGATGGCTTGGTGAAATGGTTAGAAGTCAAGTGAGAGAGAGACAGATCTGAAGGAAATAGGAGTTGTCAAGTACATGGCAGCTTGGGGAGTGGGCCGCATACGACTGTTCTGCATTGTTTACAAAGTATAAAGACCTGTTTTTGTGGATAGAATGTAAAGCTAAAAAGCTTTGCTGCATAGCATGCTTTGGAATACAAAGTCATTTGAACTTACCCTGTATTGTTCCGATTTAGAAGCGTTTCTATTGAACATTTATGTTTCTTTGCTTCTTAAATGTTACCCTTGTATTGCATATTTCATTTTCTCAGAGTTGTTTAGAATTCCTATATCAACTTGTGTGTTTCTGCTTCCTTTTCTTACCTGGTGGAAGTGTCAGAGACTTTTTTATAATAAACAGGGAGATACGACATTGTAAAAGTCCTTTTTCATAAAAGGGAAGAATATAATGAAGTAGTTAAATTTTGTTTTAATTAGAAAAAGGTGGATGTATTTTCTGTAACCAATGATTCTATCTTACTGTATCTGCCTCATCGATTCACCATCTGTTTCCAAATTTCATCTAACATGTTTTTCTTCTTTAATCACACCTCTTGCTTTATTACTTTTATTTAATTTCATATGAACTTTATGAACGTTAATATGTTCATACCCTCATGATCATAGCCTCTAGGTCATTCATTGCCAATTAACCTTGGTTGTGATTTAAGTAACACAGGGAACCCACTATCTGGACAATTCATTATTGATGGGGATCAGGGGAGACATTGAGCTTGTATGTAATCACACACACACACCATTACAACAGCATCTTTTAGGCTTAGGCAGGATGTTGACATATACTTTGACTGTCACCCTTATCACAGGCAGAGCATGTGATTTCCTCACTGTTCTCCTTCCCCCAGCTATTTTGGAGAGTGGTACTTTTCTTCTCAAAGTTATCCATGCCAGAATATGTGTACTCACATCCCCTGAGAAACGGTCCTCTAGCACCCACTCTGCTCTCCAAGGCAATCCTGAGGTGCTGAGAAATGTAAGTAGAAAACCACCCACTATGACTGGCAAATTAGGGATTCAGATAATTTCCAATTTATGCTTTGCAATCTACTAGTCTGCGTTTGGAGGTTTCAGAAAGCTTCAGCAAGTGCAATGCACAGAGATTCAGTGCAATAAGAACCATGGGAGGTACTAAGAACTGTTGTCACTGTTCTGCATGTTTAGGTGGAAATACTTAAAATGGATCTACAAAACCTGAAAGTGGGCTTTGTGTAACTCCAACCCAAGTGATGATGGCAAAAACTGAAAAAGTGTAACGACTGTGTTCATAAGTCTACTTTATGAATTCTTTAGATTAAAAATTTGTGTTTCTTCCATAGACCCCCATGAAGAAAAATACTGATCTGATAACTATCAGGTTTATTTAGAAAATATGCGCCAGGAACCTTGATAACTAAAACTAAATGTTCCCTTAATTTTCAAAAGCATCTACATAATACATGGCCTGTCATAATCATGTCAATGAATGATTCAAAACACCGCCAACTAGATGCCGATTAACAAAGCATCCTACTGTGCATCTTACAAGGGTACATGCGAAATTTACTAAGTGTAGAATATAAATGTCTTAACATAATAACTAAGAAAATGCCGTGAAGGGTATGTTACCCAGTTTGATAAAAATATTTCAAATTGTATATAAAACCAGCACATTGTACCCCATGATTACATTAATGTACACAGTTATGATTTAATAATAAAAGAAACCCAAAGCCACAAGGAGGTGGTGCCTGGTAAATAAACACCTGGAAAAAAGGTTTTTATAAGTTTCTAAAGCTTAAAAATATGCTTATTATTAGATTATTAAAATTATGTTCTTAGTCAATTCCAGCTACTTAATGGTGAAGACACTGAGATATCTGCAAATTTTTTACATTTTACTATTTATTCTAAACAAACACAGGTTGAAGTAATGAGGGATATTTTACATGAATCTATTAACTTCTATGTTATAGAAGTATTACTATATCTAACGTATCTTATGCTGTATTCTGAAGGTTATAACTGTAGAGTATTATTTTTTGCACCAAACACATTCCCATTTTTTTAAAGCAAATGACAAAGACCCAGTTCACCAGCTTTACTTTTTAAACCTAAGCTTAATATTACATATTTAAAAAACTGTCAAACTTCTAAGATGCCAGCATTCATGCATTATTAGAAAACTTCCTTAATTTATAGTATCAGAAATGTGGTACCATTAATGTGTTAATATCTTTCACTACACTAAATACTGAAAAAAACTGAAATTATTTCTGTAGAAGATTTACCCTGCAGCGTTAACTTCACAGCAGGCTGACGCTTCTTGGCTCATGTTTCAGACACAACAGAAGAACAGGTCCATGCTGGTGATAGTGAACACTCCTGGCCTATTCACTACTCAGGAATCAAGGCTCACCTTGGGTTCGTTTATAAAAAAGCAAAGTGCACACAGGGATTTACAACAATTTTAAAGACAAATAAATGGTCGTATTATTTGGTGCCAACAATAAACTCAAAAGTCAATGACAAATAGGGCTCTGATGAGCCTTTAAATATACTTAGATTAAGTACAGTGATACTGAAAGACGAGTTTTGAAATCTTCAAAAAACTGTCCCTGTTAGTCCTCAAACAGTGCTTGTTATAGTTTATATCTCTGTTAAACATGTGCATTGAATTGTTATCCAAACTGCTCCTTACCAGTTATTGCTAAGGACTTTAGCTGGCGGTCTTCTTCAGCTTCTGTTCTTTCTTGACCACTCTTGACGATTCTTTTTGCAGTCATCTTTCTGCCATTACCTATTTTTGTAGAAGTCGATACAGACTTGAAGTTCCCCATCCGGCCACCACCAAATGACGTGGAAGAGAATGAAGTGAGGCTGCCATGATCTAACCACCCGACAGAAGTAAGTCCTACAGGAAATGCCACAGTAAACCCCATATCAAAAGAAGAAAATCCACTTCCACAAGACAGAAGATGGAAATCCACCTACGACAGAGAAAAATGACCCTGCTCCTTGGTTTCTGCTTCCTCGAGGACCCCTTCAATTCCCCCAAAAACCTTCAAATGGGTCTTGAAAGAAGTCAGATGAAAACAGGTCCCTTCCACAAAAAATTCCCTGAGGACGTCACCTGGGTTTCAAAATGTGAAGCCAAATTCAAATGGATTATCAAAATGACTTCCACCTCCTCCACCGTTTAATCCTCCTTTGTTGTATTTGTCACGGATGTCCCATGTTTTAGGATCTGATGACACTGCACATGTCTCAGCTACTTGTTGGGACTTTTTCTCTGCTCCTTCTTTATTCTCAGGAACTTTATCTGGGCGCCACATCAGAGTCAGTTTTCAGTATGCCTTTGTAACATACATCCTGGGCTGTGGCATGTCTCTGCACGCCTAGAACTTCATGGTCTTAACTGATTATTGGAGCAGGTCCCAGGATGCTGGTGGCCACGGCAGGAAGTGGGGAGGGGTGGCAGCCCTGGGTTTCCAGAGGGTCCTGCAGAGCTGTGCTGTTGGTGGTAGTAGCCCATAGAGTTATTTTCAAAATGAGATCCTTTGACTAATTAATGATTATTTACTTTAGTTTTCCCTTCTGGATTAGTAATATGCAAATATGAAGTTTTAATATTTTGGTCCAGATTAAATGCCTATGCAAATCAACTACTGCTGAAGTGTCTGTGGAAGCTCTAGCTGCCACTCTGGAAGACAAAATATATCTAGATAAGAGAAAGCCCCAACATAGTCAATAACATGAAACATTAGAATGAGTGATTCAGCAAGGAAGGAATGAAAGAGCCTAACTGGTATTAAACTGCACTTTAAACAAAACCTTAAGTTTTGTTACGTTTTCATCATTTTATGAAAGGCATATCCCACTTTGTTGAATTTAAAGATTTTATATCCTTCATATTATTTGAAATTTTAAATAAGCTTCATGAATAAATCAAATCAATTTGACAAAGTGATTTTTTTAAGAAAAACCACACATATTCTCTTCCATTACAATAAGAGACCCTCGAGGCACACCACCCTTCCCTATCTGTATCCTTATTCTTTCACTCTACAGATGTCTTTAGTAACATCATAGCAGGATTGGAGAGAATCTTCAGAGAACAGCTACTGGACCTCATGGTCTACTTGCCAAAAGATACTCTCCTTAAATTCTAAACCAGTGGTATTCGAGCACTTAATTATGGCCTGTGTTTGCAAATATACATAATCTTCTATGGAACTTGAATATGCAAAATGGTGCAATTTGGACCACACAGTTGAGAACTGAGCAAGGCCATCCCAAATTCTTTTGTTGAGTCATCCCCTCTGCGCCTTAGCACACAATGTGCACCCAAGGCCTCCAAGGCAATCTTGAGGTACTGAGAAATACAAGTAGAAAACCACTAATTTGAAGTATTTCTGACCAATTCTATTGTTACTCATATTGTACCCACCTCCCTATTCTGTTTCCATTTCTCGGCCATTTTGGTCCCTAAACAGCTCATAACTATGTGCAATTCCCCAAAGAGAAATGGCTTCTAGTATATTATAACATGGTTATAATATATTGAGACATGACTGGAAACCTCACAGATCATTTATTTATCTTACTGTTTTGTGTATAACTATTTTATACTTGCTTTATGGTGCAAAAAGTTCTGACATTATCCCTGAGATTATCCTATAAAGGTAGGATTATGAAAATGTATAGGATACTTTTAGATAACTATACTCTTTTTCAATAATTACATACATGCTATATACTTTTATCATAAGTAAACTAAGTTAAATAGTCTTTATGGAGTTACATTTTTAAAAGAGGATTTGAAACCAAATTTACAGAAATTCAACAGGAACAATATCACAAGGCCTTATTTTCCATTCCAATTATTCTACATTTCAGGCTATTGTGCAAAGGTTTTATTTAGCAAAAAATAGCTCGTTCAAAGTATTCCATTTTTTCTCTACACTCAGGCAACATAAGTAAGTTGCATTAAAAGCACTCATTTAACAACTTTTTTTTTTTCTATAATGGTTGTTATAGATTCTCTTTCTGGCTGGCATTTTATCAGAGAGAAACACTGTTTACCAACACCATATTGTTTAGTTCTTTCCAAATTACTTCTTGCCTGGAGAGCAAACCTGGATCTACGGGATGTATTTCCACGTAAATTATGTGCAGAGGAAAAAGATCCCTCGTTTTGTTTATCAAGGAAACTTGTTTCTCATTGAAATGAGTTGATTAAAATTAAGACAAATTAGAACATACTACTCTGTGCAAAACTTTTTATCCTATAATTTTTAACTCTTTTGTTTATTTGTTCCTCATATGTATTTCCCTAGAACAACCATATATAAAAAGCACCATCTCCTTCACTGCAGGAGGAATTGTGATTCAATGTATGTGTGTGTGTCTATAGATTGTGGTATCTCTTCCCTTAGAGTGGTGGTTTTACTTATAATTTCTGTTTATTGATAAAAAGCATAGTAACAAAATAATTTTGTTTTTGGCTGGGACTGGGTTTGAACCCACCACCTCTAGGATATGGGGCCAGTGCCTGTGGCTCAATGAGTAGGGTGCCGGCCTCATATACCAAGGGTGGTGGGTTCAAACAAAATGAATTTTTAAAAATTCAGCAATATGGTTAGGTGTAGTGGCTCATGCCTATAATTCTAGCACTCTGGGAGGTCAAGGAGGGCAGACTGTTTGAGCTCAGGAGTTTGGGACCAGCCTCAGGAAGAGTAAGACCCCATCCCCCCCCCTGAAAAAAAACTTCAGCAATACTTGAAAATGCATTTTTATTTAATGTTTGACAACAGTATATATACACACACACACACACACACACACACACAAATTTTATTCTAGAGTCAACACTTAGTATGCCCAGAATCCACACTGCCCCAACAAAGCCTCTAGCTCTCCTTTCAGCCCCCCCATCACCAGGGAGTTTGCAGGATCCTGGTTGCTAGTCATTTGTACATAAACACATAGCACAGGGGACAAGGATAAGGTGTGAAAGGAAGACATTTATTCTGTGAGTGTCACTTCTGTAATGTCCCCACACCAGTACCTGACAAACAACTGATGAACCATTGAGAAATTCTCTCTACATCAGTCTAAAGAGTAGAATTATCTGTCAATAATCATTAAAACTGCTGAGTGGTTCTATACTAAAAATGAATGTTGAATCTAGAAAGCTGAACTTTAATCCAATTTCATATACTCTTAAAATTTTTAATAAAATCCAAACTCTGCAAAGCTTATCACATAATTACTTTAGGGATTAAAATATCATAATCTTTCCTGATGAGTCATTTTAATGGTCAGTGAAATTTGTATGCTATCTGTGATCTTACTTAGTGGTTATGTCTCAATTTCTGCTTTATTTCATTCTATCACCATGTTTTATTCATCTGCCTATTCCTTTCCTGCTCAAAATTTCCAACTGAGCACAGAAAATGCTTTAACTTTCATGAAAGCTTATTCCCCTTCCTACTCAGCAAGCAAGGCTCCGACTCTGATTATGTTCTTGACCGACAAATCTTTTATCCATAATGAGCTAAGACAATGTGTACCCTAATTTATCTTGGCTTCTGTAATTGATCAATTAGGAAGCATAAAGTATAGCCACTATGTTCATATTTTTCACTGACCTGTTTATGAGTAATCTTAAGCTTCTTTCATTTCAGTAGTCAAATTTAATGATCCCTGGTAAATCTAAAGACATTTTGAGATGAATAACCCAGATGAAAAAGAGAACAAGGTGTTCCTGATTAACTTTAGTTATTCCTATAAGCATGTCAGCCAATGCATTATGTGAGTGCCACTGAGTAAATGTGAACCTTTATAAATATACTGGACACAAAATAATTAACTAGTAAAATCTCACACTACAGTATTGACTAGAATTTTTGATGGTGCCTATATTTTTGAACAATCATAGTTTTGTTTTCCACTTTGGTATTCAAGGAGAGAGAATCTGTTCTGACTCAAGGGAAGTTTTCTTTTCTTTTCTCATCCCAAGATCTGGAAGAATATAGAGCAGCAGAAGGAACATGGTTGCCAAAGCAGCAGAGAACGCGGATGGTGCCAGAAAATGCACTCAGTTTGTATTCTTAAACTAAGAGGCAACGTGTCAGGGAATGAAGACGCACGTGCTCTGTGAGTGAGAAGCAGACGCAGTAGCAGTGAGAGCATGGAGCAATGCAGGTGTGGGACACTGCGGGCTTTTCCTCGGCTCTGGGTACCATGACGTATAAAGATACCATCAATCCATTAGATGGAGGTGACACTGCCACAAAGAGGCAATAATGATGCAGGGTCATGAGTGCTATGAATGGGAGATGAGGCAAGTGTTCCTAGGATGGATAATAGCTGAAGTGAATTCTGGAACATTCCTAGTCCAGTGTAATGATCAGAAGCACTGGTGTCATTGAGAGGTCATTTTGAGAAATACAGAAGCTTGTGTCCCAGCCAGGTCACACGGGAAGAAATATATATTTTATTCAGGTCTCTGGGTGATTCTTATGTACACTAAAATTTGAGAAACACTGTTCTAGAATATACCTGGTACGTGGTCAAGGGAACAAACCAGAAGCCAACCTTCCAGGCAGGGGGAACAACCGGGGGAACAACCCTGGCAACAGGCAGGAGACAGAAAGACTTATCCTATACTGGCAACTGTAGGCACAAACCACTTAGTATGGCAGGAGGCAGAGTTTAAAGGGAAAGGTGGCGGGGTAAAAGGCAGAAGAAAGGTGCAGAGGTATGACAATGTTAGCTAGACAATTAGTAATGTAGTATTAAGGGACTGAACTTTCACAAGGATCCGTTAATAGGGCCCATTTTGTATTTTTGTAAGATTACTTTAGCTGATTGATGGAAAACGATGATAGAAGGGACCACCATTCAGGAGCTTACTCTAGTAGTTAAGGGGAAAAAGGATAGTGAATAATTAAAGTTGGTAGTAGCGGTGAGGGCTGAAAGAAGGGTAAAAACAGAAGGATATTAACATAAAAACTTGATAAGACTTGGTGACGAACTAAACAGAGAAAGCTGAGAGGGCTTGGGGAGGGGAGGAGCAATCAAGGATGTCCCCAGACTTCTGTTGCACATTTGAGTTATCAATAGAATGAAAATTAAATTTAAATAGAAAAGGTAAGGATCTTACTGAACATGTTGAATTTAAAATATCTGTTGAACTGCCAAGTGAGAACTTCTAGTAACAGTTGGATACACAGAGCTAGAGCTATAAATTTGGGAGTCATCAACATAGAATTGTTAAGAAAAAATTAAGATGGATTACATCACCCAGAGAAAGCATAAAACTTCAATGGTAAAGGAAAAGGAGTATTGAGTAACACCGTCCTTTGATGGGCAGGGAAGAATTGCCCTAAAAACATACCAGAAAAGATTAGCCAGAGGGTTAGGATAAAAGCAATGATGTATTATTAAAGAAGAAGAAATTTTATGTGTCACAAATAAAATTTGTATTGCTGATGTGGCCATGCTGAAAACAATTTCAAAGAAATGATGGGAGGAAAGAATGAGGAGGGGGTGGGAGGGAGGTAAGAATGTGAGGATAATAATGAGTTGGGCATTAATGGACTAGGAAAGAGTGGGTATCTTAATAGAACACCACATTCAAAAAACTGCTCCAGGAATTATAAAATGCATATAGGTATCTAAACTTGATTGGCCCCCATCTTGTTTTTTTTTGTTTGTTTTGTTTCATTTTAAACATTTTCCCAGAATGGAAAAAATAAAGGCAGTCACTTTTTTTCCTTTTTTTTTTTTTTTTAAATAAAATCTGCCTAATGAGGCTTCTTTCTGTTTGAATTTGTAACATGTTATACAGACTTCAAAGCCGGGAAATTACAGAAGTGATAATCATTAAGCGGATGACCATTTTGCTATAGGGCCAAGAACAGATGGAGCCCAGGCGATCTCTTGACACTCCTTCCAAACTTGGAAAACCTAGATGTAGTCTGACGGAATGGCATTTTCACTCCCTGGGCCCTATTGAGTCTTTGTTTTGAATAACAAATATTTTTTTAACACATGAAGTCACTATCTGTGATACAATCAACTATAGAAATAACCTAAGCATGCTAACATTATTGTCAGGCAATTAAGCAAAATCCCAGGTGGATTAATGTTTAATTTAATGAGCTATCATTTGAATTACAGTCTTTTGAGATTAATGATATTGAGAAATGTCAAGAGTAAAAACACTGTCATGAGTCGGCTGCTAGACAAACATCATATTGAGCGTTTATAACGGGAAATTAGATAGCTGGAGACCAGAAGGCCTCTTAGAATGGTGGAAAACTGTGATCATAATCTGACATTTGAAGCATTGCAGGTTGTGGGGAGAGCTTTCCACTGCCCAGGCCAGTGGTCATAAGGTATCACGGGCAGTCCTTCTTTCTCTCCACCCTGGGTCCCTACCCCTGGGCCAGAAAGCAGACCACTACCACCAATTATGAGACAAGGCCAAGTTGTTTGCCAGGATGTTTTTGATTCACTGGCAACAACTAGATAAATCAGGCATAACTGTCCTTATTTAACAAAGACAGAAGTTGAGCTTAGTGAAGTTAGGGAACTTGTATGAGTCACACCACTAGCAGGTGGCCTACCTGGGACTCACCGCAGCATTTGGCAGATGTGGTGGCTCACACTTATAACAGCAAAGACCTGCCTTCTAGGACCACGTTAAGTACCTACTTTACAGTTGGTGGTTGGGTTTGTGTTTGGAGTGTAATGTTTAACATCCACATCTCTGGTTTATTCTTTCTTACTTCCTGAGTGTATCTGAGCACTGTTCATATCAAGGTGACCTTTTCCTACAATTACCTCACATAAAATTCTTAATTTACCAGGTCAGACAATTAAGTTTGCAATCTTGCCACCATGTGCTCTCATTGGCAGCACTGTACAAACTACTCAGTAAGGTCTTATAACCTTGGTATATCCATGTTTCACAGTTGTGTTCCTGTCTACATGTTGTGGTGTTTTGCTGAGTGACCTTCATTATTGTAGTTGTGTGTTTTTATGTGCCATCGCAAGAATGTTGGAGCTTGAATGAGAACAATGAACAAACATTTGTAAATTTCTTGTTAAGCTTGTTAAAATCAGAGACATGTTAGGCCAAGTTTATGGGGATAATTCCATGAAGAAAATGCAGTGTATACATGGATTAAACATTTTCTGAGGGGAAAGTGTCACTGATGAAGAGAGTCAGAGTGAATAGTAAGGAGCAGAACTGATCAAACATTCCAAAAATTCATCAAATTGTTTGTCAAAATCATCGGCCAGCTGACTGTAAGAAGCACAGCAGATCAAGTAATTATTATTAGAGAAATAGTTATGAAAATTTTAACTGAAAATCTTGGCCAACAACTCATGGCTCTTGTGTCACAATGATGTACCAGCTTACACAGCACTGTCTGTGAGGGAGGTTTTAGCCATTAAACCAGTAAGTGTTTGGAACACCCTCTGTACTCAACTGATATGACTCCATTGAGTTTTTTCTCTACCTGAAGATAATGGAAGTACTGAAAGAAGACATTTTGATGGCATTCAGGACATCAAGGATAATATGATGGCAGCTCTGATGGCCATTACAGAAAAAAGTTCCAAAATTGCTTTGTAGGGTAGACTATGTGACTGGCATCTGCGCACTCCAAGGGGAGTACTTTGAAGGTGACTGCAGTGACATTCAGAAGTAAGCTATGTAACACTTTTTCTAGGACAAGTTCGTTAACTTAATTGTCAGACCTCTTACATTTAAGATACTTTTAAGTAATGATTCTTTTTATTCAGATTCTCAAATTCTTATAAAAACATCTGATTGTTTACAACATTTTACTCGTACACTTCTCACTCATACTATGCAAGGCTGTTATTTTTCTCCACCTTTGTTCTATTTCCTACATTGTTGTCTCCTTCAAAATTATTATTCTTCCAAATTATATTGTCAGTAGAGGTTTTATTTCCTCCAAATGTTAAATGTGTAGTTGTGGCTAGTTTTCACCCATGTAAGTTACAGTTTCTAGTATATTTCTTTCTAGTTTTACAGGTGCTATTTAAAGTTAATGAGACCACACAGTTTTGTGCTTCCCAGTTTACAAAGCAGAGGTGTTACCTTAGTTAATTATCCTCTTTCATACATACAGTAATCTTCACTGAATTGCAAACTCTATGCTCTTCTTTGTGAATTAAGTCAGAGACCTAGCCCTAATGTTTTTATAAATAGATGTCTAATAAGCAGTTCACACTTACATTCAGTCATATTCTCCCCTGAAAGAGATAATTTCAGTTTGGTGTGACACTTGGGGCAACTGAGAGGTGCTTCTGGGAAACAGACCTGGATGTCACCAAGTCACAGAGTACATTCATCCTAGAGATCAGGTAGCATATATCAAGAGCATCCTGAACAAGGTGGGGGATTGCATGTGCGATGGAATGCAACAAGTCCTAATAAAAATGGGCCCACGTCACATTTCAGGGTGGGCAGTACCATCCACATCTCACATGAGAAATTTTAAAATTGAACTTCTGACTTTAAACTTTGTTAGCATGCTGTGATAGCGACTGCTTTATGTAACATTCCCATTAATGGCATTTCACATCAACGTGTCTTCACACTTTTTTTGTCAGCTACATCATTTTCCACTGCAAACACAAAGTTTTCCTCTAATCTACCCTTTCTGAGTAATTGGTCCAAAAACATGAAATGATGTTTACTTTCTCTTGGCCTTCAAACCCTACGTTAATTCTACCAAATCATGTTAAGTCTACCTTTAAAATTCATACCGACTTGCCACATCTCCTTACCTCGATCACTATCCCCCAAGTTCAAAATCCTTTCTTATTTTTTACTCAAGAATTACAGTATTTTCTTAGATGATCCTAATTGGTCTCTCTGTTTCTACTCTTGCTTTCCTACAGTCAATTCTCTTCATAGCTGGCAATATAATTTTTAAAAACACAGACAAGTCTATTACTTCCTCTTTCTTCTAAATCTCCACTTACCGCACACAGAGTAAACCAGTGGCCTTGTGTGGCCTGGAACCTGCCTCCCTCCCAAAGTCATGGATATGGTCTCTGAGTTGCTTACCCGGCCCTGGTCACAGGGGTCTTCCTCTTTATCTAACACACCAACTTTCTTTCTCTCTTAGGCCCCTGGCTTTTGTTTTTACCCCCAGAACTAACTTTTCTTGGCTTCTTTCTCACTTCATTCAGTATCTAATCTCAAGTCTTCAGAGAAGTGACGCCTCAGACTATGCAATCTAAAATAGCAATCCCACATCCATGCATACACGTACACATAATTTTGCCTTGCTTTGAGTTTACTTTATGGTACTTTCACTACTTGATATCATCATTAATGTAATTTGCTTGTTAATGACATCTTCGCCAGAGCACAGATTCTATGAAGGCAGTAGTTTAGAGTTGAGAAGTCTGAGTCTTCTCCAATGTAGTGTCTGCCACGATCCTCCACATACAGCACATGCTTGGTAAATGTCTGGTGAATAAATTACCTCATTCATATCTGTCTTTGCAGAAAAATTTGAAAGGGGAAGCCCTGACCGGGAAGTTCCCTAAGGATCAGTTGGCTTTTTTGTCAAAAGAGGAATTGCCTTGGCGTTAGACAGATTTGGAGTTGATTGGTTGGAACAGCAAGTTTGCCCTGAACGATTTAACCGATGGCCTTAGACAAGTTACACACTTCATTAAACTAGTTTTTTTATTTGTTTCATTTTTAAACAAGGATGATATTACCTATTTTTATAGTTTTTAGACATTAAAATAACTTACATGGAAATGCATATTTCTGCATTTGATCTATTTCTTCAGAAATCTCACCAGTCAGGGGTATAAGCCTAGGGTCAGGAAACTGGCTTTATTTTGAGTTCAAGTGATAAGTACCAATTTAATAAAATAAATATTTTTCATTTCAACAAATGTTCATGCTCACATTAGAAATACAGTACAATGCTATTACTGCACCAAAGATTGTTAAACTTTCCATTTTAGTAAATTATTCAGTAGATTTTGAGCATAGAGGACCACTTTCTATTAATTTACTACTCTCCATAGATTAAAAGATTTATTAATTGCAAATGCTCTATCCTAAACTATTGAAAGGGATGGTAAAGTAATCAGAGAAATTCCAAATCTTTCCAGAAATGATTCAATCTTTTTTTCTCACTGAAGAAGCCAAACTTATTATCCTACAAATAGCTTTCATTTTACATGACTGTAACTAAATATATAAAATCTATTAGGTACATTACCATTTATATGAAGATTTTAGTGTGTTCAGATAAAATGTGCAATTTTAATCTTGCTAGAGTTTTCTCCTAATTAAAGGAACACATGGTTGGCACATTTAACAGATTGTTTTAAATTGTTTCAGAATTATAGTTTCTAAATAATAAAAAATCTTTGCAGGTTCTTAAGAAAAGATTTTCAAACTATTATGTTTATTTTATTTTCAGAAACAGAAGCTAAAAGAATGCATCTCCCATTTTTAAATGATCTTATATGCATGCATAATCTACATTAAGGCAACTCAAAAATTAATTTTCAATTTTTCATCTAAAAACAAAAAGGGGTATTGTTCATTACAAAAGTGTGGTTCTATTAGGATACCTCAACCATAGTAATAAGTGTCATTTGTGATTTAGAGGAAGAGTTATTTAGAGCTAGAATGGCTTATAGTTTAGTTTTTCTTTTTGTTTTTTTTTAAAGAATTTCCTTATTGTGAAGTCTGAAACAATTTAAAATTTATCAAAACGTTTCAGGAATAGAGGGACTTTATCCCACAAATGCAATCAGTGTAACGTGGTTTCTTGTACCCTTAATGAATCCCCAACAATAAAAAAAAAAAGTTTCAGAAATATTCTGTTACCAAACACAGATTCCTTCTTGATAGGTGGTAGTTCTGGTTATTACATTAAATTAGCAAATGTTGGAGAATATGAGATATTCACATTAGTCATTTATTCCTTCTTTGTACTTACTATGCATTAAAATTAAGTTGCACATAAACTTTATGGACACCTTATATATTTATTGGGTGCCAACCATGTGTTAAGCATGGTTGTAAATGCTAGAGTGCAGCAGAGAAGAAAGAAGAAATTGAAACGTGTAAGTAGATGTTCCTATTCTAGTTTAAAGTTCAATCCAAGTTGAATGGTGTAAGAATCAAAAATACAGTATATCTTTTAGAACACAAAACATTTTTCATATCAAACCTGTCTACCAAGGGAAAACCCTTAAGATGAATTAATAAAATGCCAAAATGCTGAGTCACTTGAGTTAATTTGGTTGAAAAGTTGGCCAATCTAATTATACTACGTATGGATTAAACTGCAGATAAACTGAAAAGGTAGTTTTTGGTTTTTTTTGTTTGTTTCTCTGTTTTGCTTTTAATGGGACATGGTGCACCTTAGGGTTAGTCAGAGCTTACTAACATTGTTTGACTTTCCAAACTTCAGATCTGGGGCCCTAATAGTTGTACTAGCTCTATAAACCCATGATTATGTATAATGATTTTAATATTTTATTCACTTCAAACAAATTTTCACTCTGCTATGCTTAACAGGATTTTTCAGTGTGCTATATTTTGGAGCTGACATTGTATAAATAAAAAAAAAACTCCAGTTGTTTGGTTAGCTTGAGTGGTAAATGATAGTCAAAGAAAATTACATTTTTATTATTAACTGCATATACTCGTAAGCTATTCGGCTTTTTCCAAGAACACGGAATTACCCTATCAGCAGTCTAGCACTACAAACTCACTTTTCAAAAGTCTCTGATTACATCTGTGATTAAAAATTAAAGACTCTGATGACAAGTAATATGAAATAAAACACTAGAATACCATGTTAACAAGGAGTTCAAGAGAAAAAATACAAAAGAAAAGCTAGCTCACAAAGGAAATTTCATTTTTGTACTTTACAGGTCAGTGGGTAGTGAACCTTGGATAAGTGAAGAACAGATAATCCTACCAGGAGTTGATGTGGCTTGCCTTTTAGCTAGTATAATATTAACACCTAAAAACAGAAGAAGGTTGGACAGAGTGCACAACAATCTCTCCACCACACATCAATTTTGTAGACTTGCTTCTCCCGGTGTTAACAAAATAAACCATTCTTCTTTTATAGAAGAATAAGCCTGTACAGGCTTCGGGCCACTTAGATGAACTGAGGAGTGATTGTACTTTGTGGGACAATCGGGACCTAAGAGTATAGTTAGTGACTGCTTTGTAAGCATGACTGGGAAGTGGAAAAGATTGTGTGTGGAGGAATATGGGCTCTGCAGGACAATATCTAAGCTGAAGAAAAAAGTAGATCTATCACTATAATACACTGGTATGTTAGAGCTGGGTATATGACACAAGTCATCTAGTCCAAAGGGAGAGGAAGGGAAGTGAATAGTAGGAGGCAGAGCTAGGAAAGAAATGAAACTTTGGCTTGCAGGCCATATTTCAGGCACAGACCCATGTTTTATTCATAAGTTTCCTTCCTAAGCATAGCTCTATCATTTTTCAAAGATTGCAAATAAGCACTTGGGATCAAAGAAAAACACTTGATTCCTAAAACAGACATTAAAAGAAAGGAATGAAAAGATACTTTCCCAGAAAATGTACATATCTCCCCAAGAAAACTTTCAATATTGAACTAAGAAATTCACATGGCTAGGATGAAGCAGGTTAAGAATGTGTACTAGCAATTTATGAAATAAATAATCACAAGAGTGTACAGAAAGAAGACAATCTGGTATTGAAACAGACTGACAAAAATGATGGTTTGCATCCGTTCTAAAACTCATGGAACTTTTGTGAATAAATGAACCGGGCTGAGAAGCCTTTAACAAGTTAAAAGATTCCTATGAATGGCAGAAACTTTGAGAAGTAAATGTTTAAATTGTGGCAATAGCCCTGAGAGATTTCCTTTAGAATTACAGCTTTTCTAGAGAACTGCATTTCTTCTGCACCTTTGTTACCTCGTAAATCTGTTTATTACCTTGTATGTTACAGTTCTTAGAGCAAATTTGTTCTAAATGGTGTGTGATAAGATTTCTAGCCAAAAGAGAATGTTGTAGAGTAAATCTAGTTCATTTTCATCCTTACTAAACTACTGGGTAGCTCTAAGAAAGCTCATCTCCCTTCTTTATGTCCTTACTCTAAAGTCTCCTTCTGATCCCAGTGTTGTACTAACGTTCTAAATGTATATTCCTTATTGCGTTTCCTATCCCCATGGTGAACGCTGTCATCCATCCAGTCCCATAGACACAGGCTGTGCATCTGCACTCTGTGCTCGAGAATAAAAACTTTTGGGGGACTTCCATGATCCACAAGCAATGAGTAGCAGTCAAAATGCAGGTGAAAGTTTTTGAACACAAAAATTTACTGAAAATATTGTATAAAATTACCTTTAGTGTATGCTTATGAGCTGTATATAAAACGAATGAATTCTGTGTGCAGGCTTGGGTCTCATCCTCGAGATACCTCTATGAATTTGCAAATACTCCAAAATCTAACAACAAAAACTAATGAAACACTCTGGTCCTAGGTATTTTGGATAATGGACATTTGTTTATTTACCTGTCTTAACAGAGTGCAAAGGCTGTGTACCCATATAAAAGGACAGAAGAGGTCACAGCTTGCAGGCAGTTGGAGTAGACACTGAAAGGGCCCTGGGTATGGGGGCTGGAAGACTGAGATTTGGCACCTGGATTTTTCCTGTGCTATTTAGTAGCTTCTCTAACCTGAGACCCTCTCCTATTTACCATCACAAGTCTTGGTTTCTTCATGTACAAAAAAGTGAAGACAAGTGTGGATGGTATTTTTCCTACACAACGTTCTTATGAGGAGCCCTGCAGGAAATGCTCAATAAATCTCAGTTATAGGGCGGTGCCTGTGGCTCAAAGGAGTAGGCGCCGGCCCCATATACTGGAGGTGGGGGGTTCAAACCTAGCCCCAGCCAAACACTTCAAAAAAAAAAAATCTCAGTTATACTGATGTTCTTATTGTCATATTTGCCCTTACACTTAAATTAGTTCTACTGTGAAGATTACGATTCTTTTTCTTTAATTTAAATTGCTCTACAAACATGGGTATTATTATTTTATCTGGCAATATGCCAAGCTGTTACACAGGGCTTTGATGAGCCTATCCGTCCGTCTGTTATTTAGTATGACACATGGAAAGGTTCAGTAAATGAGCGCAATTATTATTATTTCCATTCATTTTAAAGACAGTTTCATTTTCTATGTTTAGTCACCACTCTGAGACTTTGTTAGGATTACAGTAGGTTTCTTTTGCTAATTTGGAAGCATCTTTCATGAGCATATATATGGGATCTTGTGAAACTGTGCGAAGACCAAAATCATTTTTAAAGTTGTGGCGTATTTTATAACTCAAGAAATAGAAACACCCTGTAGTACCCTAGTGCACATTTTCACTTTTTTTAAAGTTATGTTTTCCAAATAAATGTGTGATCCTTGTGGGGGCTGCATTCATCAACAGCAAATACATAACGACACACGACATGGGAAAAATGAAGGATGCACTCACTGGGTACTATGATGTGTCTTACAAATATTATAAGATGAATTCATCCTGCTGGGCTTTTTTTTCAATGATGACTTACTCTGTCATCTGTTAATATTGATTGTAAACTATGTCACTTCCAGGAAAAGTTCTATAATAAACCTAGAGGAACAAACAACACTTTCCCCAAAGAGGCTTGTTTTTTTTCACAGTGAGTCATCATGTATGACACCGTGCTTTGATCATATGAAAAGTTGTGTACCTGTTGGCCCTACCCTTCTATGTCTAACTAAATCATTCTTCCTCTCTGAAATCTGGACATCCAAATCCATAGCCCTTTCTTTAACTCTCAAGACTTCATTGTCCAAAGCATGTAGTTGGCCACCAGCATATCATAACTTGCATTGTTTGCCTCTCTGTATCAATTCTCACTTTACATCGTATGATCTAATTTAAATTCTTACTTTAATTTAACTTAAATTGTGTGATTTCCTTGCATCTGATACTTTGCTGTATCTTTTTTTTTTTTCTCAGCACAGTCTCTACTTTATTAGAGAAACAGACAATTCCTTGAGGAGATTCATGACTGATAGTTCAGAAACCTTCCTGATTTTTTTTTTTTTTTTTTTTGTAGAGACAGAGTCTCACTTTATCGCCCTTGGTAGAGTGTCCTGGCGTCACACAGCTCACAGCAACTTCCAACTCCTGGGCTTAGGCGATTCTCTTGCCTCAGCCTCCCCAGTAGCTGGGACCACAGGCCTTCCTGATATTTTAACTCCTGCTTCCCCATGAGCAGACTAAGTCTCTTCCTGATAAGGAGGATGCTTTCTTTCCTCTAATCTCTTGAAGAAAATACTCACTAAATCTCTCCACAGCTGTCCTCATTTTCACATTTACCCTCAGACTCAACCTTGCTCTTCCATCAAGGATCACACCGGTGGTACATATTTGAAGGGTTAGGAGAAAACTTCTAAATATGGATCAAAATTGTTCTCACAAAGTAATGAGAAAGTCTCTTGAATGTTATCACAATCAGGTTGATGAAAATATCTTGATTGTATCTGAAGCCCGTACACTGTACCCCATGACAGAATTATTGTACACAGATATGATTTAATAAAAAAGAAAAGATAAAAAAAAAAAAAGAAAAAACCTCAAATAGCCAAGACATTACTGAGAAATAAAAACAAAGCAGGAGGAATCATGCCACCAGACCTGAGATTGTACTATAAATCAATAGTGATCAAAACAGCATGGTACTGGCACAAAAATAGAGAAGTAGATG
>CAUYRH010111994.1:0-11630 GCA_963574655.1 Perodicticus potto
CAGAGCCTCAAGCTGTCACCCTGGATAGAGTGCCGTGGCATCACAGCTCACAGCAACCTCCAATTCCTGGGCTCAAGCGAGTCTCCTGCCTCTGCCTCCCAAGTAGCTGGGACTACAGGCGCCCACCACAACGCCCAGCCATTTTTTGGCTGCAGCCGTCATTGTTGTTTGGCGGGCCCAGGCTGGATTTGAACCCGCCAGCTCGGGTGTACGTGGCTGGCACCTTAGCCCGTTGAGCCACAGTCACCGAAGCCTCTATTTTCCTATCTTGAGAATGCTAATTCACTTGTTATCTCTCAAGGATTCTACCTAATGTAAAAAGGCATCAAATATTCCTGTAGGAATGTGAATTTATTTCAGTCTAAGCCAAGTCACTCTAAATACTAACCTATAGAGCAACACAAAAGGATTTAATATCGCTATTGTTTTTAAGATAAACTCATCAGGAAACTCAAGTGTACAAATGTAATTCAGAGCCAATGTAATCAAAGTAAGTGGAAAAAGCAGGCACTGCTACATTTGTTATAAAAATATTCTCATAGAAGAAAACTGCGAAACCATAAAAAAAGTAGAAAATATCACCTACCTAGAACCATGCTGGTCTTGAGAAAACTCAACTATATGTCCAATCAAGTCTCTAAGTTGAAGGTTTGGGAAACGGTTGTTTCTGAAATCTTCCAATAATCTACTGCGGCCAGAAGGCATAATATCAGATCTATTATACCGAAGCCGAGAGGGAGGAAAGAGCTGGCTGCTGGAGCTAAATAGACTGGAAGTGCTTGAAGCACTTCGGTATTTTGCTTCTGCTCCAGGTGCTGCAGAGATATATCGACCACTACCATTTGTCAGTCCTCCTACAACAAAGCAGTTGTGGTCAGCAAGTATTTTTGAAAGTTGTTCCTCGTAAAACTTACTTAATCTATAAATTCAATCAATAAAGAAATATTCCCCGACTAATTCCTATTTGTTATGACATGAAATTAAAATTGAAAAGGAAAAATCTCACACACATACTTAATGTATGTGGCCCTATGGGAAAAAAGAGACTAGAAAACAAGAGAAATAAACCTGTTACTTGTTCTTTGTCAGCTTAGTCTAAAATGGAATTTTAAGATCTAATATCATATGAACTCAAAGCAACACCAGAATATACAAAAAAACCCAACAAAATCTCTAAATACATTAACAAGCAAGTTTAGCTAGCAAACTGAGATTTTAAGCCATTGAAATAGTTTGATTGAAATTCATTTGCAGTTAATAAAATAACATTGTGTCAAATCCATACTTCTGGGGAAGATATTAAAAATACATTAAGTCATATACACTTCTATGTAAAGACAAATCATTTCTTAGTTCATCCACTAGCTGAAGTTAAGCAAGAAGACCCAAAATAACAGATAAATCAAATCTAAGTTATACACTATTTTATAAAAACTAAAAAAAAAATTTGAATACTCGCCATAAAAATGCTTTATTTTGCAGACAAGAAATAGTAGTAATAAACAGCAGTTATTAAATGAATAAAAAGCCTCTTTAACATATGTTTAATTTGAAATGAGAAAATTAAAGGGTAATCAATAGAAACAAAAACAATCAAGAAATTGTTTTTATTGCAAATAACAATTAAGTACTTGACAGTGTCCTTTTAAAAAAGAAAAATGTATATACAATTATAAAATGCAGATTTAATAATTCAGAAAAACAAAAAGCACCAGCTGTATGCTATTAATTCTACATGGAGTAGTGCTATTATATAGTACAATCCAGGCCACAGGGTATAGCTGATCCCAAGGACACACTGTCAGTGCAAAGCTATTAAAGGCCAAAAAGAATTCTAAGGACAGGCAGCAGTGTAAGTTAAAATCCTAGAGGGAAACTGGGTTAGGGCATTTCTCTTTTATTCTCTGTCCCTACTGCCCTACCTTAATTTTTCTGCATTATATACATCATATCATACATTTATTTATTTGAATCCCCAACTCCTTCTCCAGTGTGTCATAATACAGAGTGTCCATAAAGTTCAGGTGCAATTTAAAATTTAAAACTACTTTAAATTGCACACAAACTTTATGAGCACCCTGTATTATGTTTAATTACATGCTAGATATCCAGCATCTATAATAACATCTAGCAGACAGTAAGTGGGTACACAACAAATATTTATAGAATGACAACTAGAGGGCACATTTTATGTAGCATCAACTGCCTATGGCTTAGTCCTAAAAGATCTTATAAAAAGTGTAATTTAAAATGCCATCTTATACACCAAAATCACTAACACCAAATGCTTGTTTGTTTCATTTCTACATAACTATCTCAACATCCATGTATAATATTCAAAATATCAAAGAATTCAGTGTTTCAATTATATCTCATTACTACCAAATCTTCTACTCCCCATTCTTTTTTTCATATAGTTTTATGAACTGTTCATAATAATAAATGATCACTAGCCTATTTGATTCCTTAACAATACAATTCAGAAGACTTCTACAACTACTACAATTGGGTAGTACTGCATCCCACACATTGCCACAGCGTTTTTCTCTAATATCCATGTCCTTTTCGTAGGGTAAGGGTGTTTTGCTTATCATTCCAATCTGTTTTTATACGTTATCAATTAATTTTGCCTTTCAAAAAGCCATTTGATGTTACTTTATGTTAAAAACCTAACAGCATCTGTTAGAGTGCATCCTCCAAAACCTTCAACCTAGTATTTAAGTCATTTCAAACTGACTTCTCACACAGATTTCCTAGTATCATCTTAAGTGCTGATCTTCTCTCCCTTATTCATTATAATTTCTATGCCATTGCTTATCATTACCTCAAACATAAGGCCTACTCTTACCCTTAATGTGCTAAAGATTTTCAACACCAAATTCAATGTAGATACTTACCCTAGGAAATGACCAAGCGTTTTATTTGGTACCTTTCAATATTTAGCAGGAATTTCTTCAATCTAGATATTCTTTGATTCTATTCTATCAGCTACCAATGCTAAACTGATGTATTGTCAGTGTAACAATCATCAAATAATGCTGAACTGCTTTGAGTTTTAAAAATTACTGAAAACTTTCAGTTCTAGGAGGTCTTAATTATCAAACTGAAAAATTAATGTCATCCAGGACAGAATACCTTTTCACACAAAGTAAATAAGCAAAATAAAAGCCAGTATGTAATACAGATTTTAAATTTGTCTGAACATCAAAGCAGGTTATCCAAAACCTCTTTGAAGATTGAGACATTCTATGAAACAGGCCTATACTCTTCAAAAATGTCAAAGTCATAAAATATTAACAAACAGTTCAAAAATAAGAGAGCTGTGACAAAGGAATGTAATGTGTGGTTCTCAAATGGGCCCCAAATCAATCCATCTCTCTCCCTCTCTTTCTTATAAAGGACATCAAACAAGTGACAGTAACTGAATAAAGCTGGCTGACTTGACAGTGTATCAGTGTTAATTCTCTGATTTTGATAACTGTGGCTATATGAAATTACTGACTTCCCAAGAAACACACAATGATGTATTTATGAATAAGGGACATCACACCTGCAACTTTGTTTCAAAATTTATCAGGAAAAAAAATAACTTTAGTTGGGCAGAGTGGCAAAACGAAGAGAGAAAGATAAGGCCAATATGGTAAAATGGTAATACCTGGCAAATCTGGTGGAGGAGATCCCGGATTTTTTTTAAACTAGTTTTGCCATTTTCCCATTAAGTCATAAATTACTCCATAATTAGTTAATTTAACAGATGAAGTCATTATAGTCTAAAAGTGGACCATCAGCCAGACTCTTAGGCCAGAGTTCATCACACAACAGTGCGCCGCCCTTAAATGCTGTTTTCACATGTATCTTTCACATTCCACTCATGACAATAGGGCAAACACCTTATAATTTTACTACTCGAAACAAAGATTTTACAAGTTTTCACTAATTTTCTAAAGAAGTTCATTCTTTTAGTATCCTTCACTATTAAATATCAAAAGTCAAAAAGATAAAAGGTAGAGTCCTCCCTTGATATCTGTGGGGGACTGGTTCTAGGACTCAAATCTGTGAATGCTCAAGTACTATAGTCATTGGCCCTTCTTATCAGCGGGTCCTGCATCTCAAGACTTTCTGTAGATGCCAAACCCGTGGATCAGGAGGGCGGACTGTACTGGGAAAAACACAGGAAGAAGAAAAACATAACTTAGACAACCAAAAATAAAGAAATCTGATTAGCTTTTACATTTCATTATTTCCTACCTTGTAATTTGGAACGACAGATAATCTATCAAATATAGACACACTACCTGAGCCTTAGTCAAGACTTAACTTTTCGATAAGCTTTTCAAACAATCTACCTTAAGTTTATTCTGATAGTAATGTTTGGGGGCTAATGAATTAGAATCAAGATAACTTAAGGCTTCATTTCACAGGTTTTCAACTACTAATGAAAAATAAAAATGAAAATAAGTGATTTGGGGTCCACTAGAGTTGGGAAACAACATGCCAGACAACACTGGGCTGCTACATAAGAGTCTGTTTCAGAAGGGAAGGCTCTGGAAATCTCACTAAATAAGATGATGATAACGGAAGGTGACTAGTTAGTTGCAGTAGGCAAAGAATCAAAGAGATAGGATTAGTAGCTGAGAAAAGTCTAAAATGAGGACAGTTAAATCATAGCATTAACTTTATTTATTTCAAGCCCATAAAGAGGTCTACTTAATTTTAGTTGAGTTTTTCTCAGATTACTTTTTAAAAAAAGTATTCTAACACTCAAGAGTAGACTGTAACATCCATGGATAATATGACTTATTACATCATCTATCTGTATGTTGCTTGGCTTTAACAGGAAAACCTAAAGCTGAAAGGTGGGAGAAACACTTTATTGTAGTGCTTCTCAATATGCACATGAATCTTGGTTACGTTTCTAAATACTCCTAGTTTATACTACATGCTTCACTCTGAAAGTCCATGGAATGTAGTAACTTATTACTTTGTTTAAAAAGAAAAAGGCAACTATCTTCAAGCCTAACTCAGCTTACTATCTGCATATTAACATGGCCTTCTTATCATCTTATACACAATTTTTAAAAAGGCAGCTACCATTTATTGAATATTCTACACCGAACACTGTGACAGGCAAATTTTGCATAAAATACTTTACTGTGTTGAACCATGTCCTCTAAAAAATCATTCCTGAAAATGCTGTATATGCCAACCAGTTGAGGTCATTTGTTTTATTATGTGCTTTAAAGTTCTTCCAGCTTCTGTGCATTATCCAACTGGCTAAGATTGGGACCTAGAGTTGGGCAACAAGAGGTCAGACAATACAGGGTAGAATTATGTCCCGCAACAAAGCTATCTTCAAGTTCTAGTCCCTTGTATCTGTGAAAGTAAAGTTACTGGGAAAGAAGGTCTTTGCAGATGTAATCAAGTAAAAATGGGAGTGGTCATACTAGATTAGGGTGGGTTCTAATCCAATGACTGATGTCCTTATAAAAGAAAGAAAATCTAGATATACAAATGACAGGAAGAATGCCATGTGACAATGGAAGCACACACTAGAGTTATGCACCTACAAACCAGGGAAAACCCATGATTGCCAGCAATCACCAGCAGAAAGAGGCAAGGAAAAACGGTACCCCAGAGCCTTCAGAGCATGGTCCTGTTGACACTTAGACTTCAGACTTAGAACTTCAGAACTGTGAATGGAATCAATTTCTGTTTGAAGCTATTAGTTGTAATAATTTGTTACAGCAGTCCTAGACCTAATAGTATACATGTCCTTTTTTTAAAAAAAATTGAAGTTATTAGTCATCTGCTACATGAAATACTTAATGTTACGTGTTTAAACAATACAGTACATATACACAGTGAATGGTGAAATAAATATAATACAGGACAGAAATATTATAATTGACTGAAGGTACAAGACAATTATTTCTTTCCAGATTAATATGTAAATGCTCAAATGTGTGAGGTTTTTTCATTTTTTTCCTCAGGATTTAAAAGCTTTTGCACATAAATACTGCATTTAAAGTAAAATCTTTGTTTCTCTACACTTCCAAGTGCTTGCACTATTATTTTATGACACATTATTGTAACACTGCTATATGAGAATGTTATCTATCCTCTTAATAATCTACCTCCATTTTACTTGTGAGACAACAGGCTTTGAGAACCTAAGTAATTTACTCAAGGAGGTATAGCTAATAATTAGACTGAATTTTTTTTTTAAACCACAATGTTTGAATAATTCACTTACAGTTTTCAGTTATACTCAGCTATGCTTCCTGGAGAACATTTAATGCCATAGGCCATTCTTAAATCTGAAAAGTGTTTGAAATTACATGAGGTATATTATATAAAAATTCTCTAATTATCATTAATAACTATATACAGTAACTGCCATATAAGGACGCCAAAATTTTGCTGGAGGAAGCACAAAGGCTACAATAATTTTAAAATTCAAAGTGATCCTAGTTAAAGTATAATCATCTTCCACATCATTTCAACAGGCTAATATAAACAGCATGAACATGCTACTTTAAATTGGCAAATTTTATGACAATATGTAAAGCCAACATTAGATGCAAATTATAAATCAAGTATTCAAAAATACAAAATAAATGTTATATATGTTTATACTGCCTGTGATCACTAAAAGCAACTTTAAAATCCTATCTTTTAGTCTATAGTGCTTAAACTTAAAAAAAGAAAAGGTTAAGGGGAGACTATTACCACAGAAGATATTTAATAATCTTCATTCCCCAAAGACCATTTAAACAGGCTAAGTTTTACATATGACCTATATAGTCTTCAGGCTAGTATCTTATCATTCCCATCAATAAACCACCTTGCCAATTTCTATTATTCCATCAAAAGGGGGTAGTTTTTATTTATTTATTTTTGTGACACAGTCTTATTATGTCGCCCTTGGGAGAGTGCTGTGGCATCACAGCTCACAGCAAACTCAAACTCTCAGGCTTCAGCAATTCTCTTGCCTCAGCTTCCCGAGTAGCTGGGACTACAGGCACCCACCAGAACACCTGGCTATTTTTTGTTGCAGTTGCATTGCTGTTTAGCTGTTCTGGGCCGGGCTTGAACCTGCCAGCCTCGGTGCATGTGGCTGGCACTATAACCACTGTGCTACAGGCGCCAAGCCTGGTTTTATTATTTTTAATTGGGAGTCTCATTTTGATGCCCTTGGCATCAAAGTTGCTTTTAGCGATCACAAGCAGTAGAAACATACAACAGATATTTATTTTGTATCGGGTTGCACTTGGTAGATTAGAGTGCTGTGGCATCACAGCACACAGAAACTTTAAATTCTTGGGCTCAAGCGATCCTGTTGTCTCAGCCAAGTAGCTGGGACTATGTATAGGTGCCTGTCACAATGCCCAGCTATTTCAGAGAGGGAGTCTTGCTCTTGCTCAGGCTGGTTTCCAACTCCTAAGCTCAGGCAATCCACATGCCTATGCCTCCCAGAGTGCTAGGATTACAGGAGTGAACCACCGCACCTGGCCGAAAGGGGGTAGTTTTGAATGGTTCCATCTTCAGGAAGTGAAAACCACCTCCCCCTGTGATCAATAAACATGAGAATACTTTTTTTTTGAGACAGTCTCAAGCTGTCACCCTGGACAGAGTGCCGAGGCATCACAGCTCACAGCAACCTCCAACTCCTGGGCTCAAGCGAATCTCCTGCCTCTGCCTCCCAAGTAGCTGGGACTACAGGCGCCCACCACAACGCCCGGCCATTTTTTGGTTGCAGCTGTCATTGTCGTTTGGCGGACCCAGGCTGGATTCGAACCCGCCAGCTCAGGTGTACGTGGCTGGCGCCTTAGCCCGTTGAGCCACAGGCACCGAGCCAACATGAGAATACTTTAAAAACTTCTTCCCATCATGTCATTGCATTCCAGTGTGTGTAAGAGAGCAAGAACCTGTCTTTCAAAAAACAAACAAACCCCCCTCCCCACCCCCAAAACGTACCCTCTTCCCTTTAGATTTGACCTGAATTCTTTCCTTTGGTTAATATATATGGTAGTAGTTAATAGACCATCAGGTTGTATCTGTACTTCTTTTTAAATATTCCTGCAGAGATTTCATTGTCAGTTGTCTTACCTGACTGGGGTGATGAAAAATTTTCAGACCTCAGATTTTTCTCTTAAATCATGATTATTAAGAGGGACTTACGAAATCTTAGATGTGCTTAATAAATTATAAATACCAGGGAGAACTTTTATCCTAGACAAACATTATGGTAACACTTATTTACTCTCATGATGTGGTTGTTATGGCAGTGGGAAGAAAGTTAAATTGGGCAAGTACTGTGAAAGATGTACTTAATACTCAAAAACAAAAACTTCACACATACACAAAAAAATCCACAGCTGACTGTCAAAAACTTTATTTTCATCATGTGATATTTTTAAGAATATGATCCTAATACAATGAACAGAGAACACACAGATTGGAAAAGGCCAAATAATGCTTTTTAATACAGAAATGTATGTAGGATATAAAACATTCTTTTAAGAAAGCAGGTATCAAAAGCAAGTATCTAACATATTCAACACTAATATGAAGCCAGCAGACCAACTAATACATGCCACACAAGAGAAAAACTCATATTTAACGCAAGTTGGGGGGAAGGAAGGGGAGGAGAGACATGGGAGGGTAGGATTGGTGTGGTCCCACTTAATGGGCAAAATGTATATATGGCACACCTCTTGGGTCTGGGACACAACTACAAGAGGGACCTTACCTAACAAACGCTAAACATGGTAGGTAACCTCAAATTAAAAGTCTGTACCCTCAAATTAATCGGAAATTAAAAAAAATTATTTTAATAAAGTAGCCAGTGTCCTTAAGAATCTATGTATCAATAAAACATAAAGAATAAGCTGGAACAGCCATCTGTGGTCCCAGCTACTTAGGGGGGTAGATAACTTGAAGTCAGGAATTCAAGGCTGCCGTGTGTTATTATCAAGCCTGAGAATATCCACTGCACTTTAGCCTGAACAATAGTATAAGACTATCTCTTTAAAAAAAAAAAAAGGAAGGAAGCCATTCAAATTCAACTTCCCAAATATTTCATGAAATCTGAATATTCTTAAAAGTTTCAACAAAAAAATCTGGGCTTTCTAGTTCCTGATCTGGTGGGAAAAATAAATTTGGACGTAATGAATATAATAGAGTCTGCAGTAAATCTGGTACTGAAAAACCCACAAAGATAATAATTCCAATGAAGAGAATCAGTATGATTTTATTAAAGATTATTATTGTTATATATTTTTTTGAGACAGAGTCTCACTCTGTTGCCCTGGGTTGAGTGCATCAAAGCTCACAGCAACCTCAAACTCTTGGGCTCAAGTGATCCTCTTGCCTCAGCCTCCCAAATAGCTGGGACTACATATATACTTGCTGAGGCTGGTCTTAACCAAACCCCCATCTCGGCTTCCCAGCTGAGCCACCAGCCCAGCTTAAAAGATAATTGTTAAATAAAGCATAGGAAGACAACAGTATTACAATCATATTGTAACTGCCATTTCTGTATTTACCATGAAACTACAAACTTGATGATTAGTGGATAAAGATGATTTTATTTTCCAGTTCAGTCTGGCATGTAGGTATTTGATAATGGTTGAAGGAATTAATAAGAATTTTGATCACATGTAAAAATTCTAAAAAGGAGACAATCATGTGAAAGACAGTCATAAAATAGAAATTGTAAATAAAAATTGCTACTTATAGCCTATGTAAGCATTTAAAAATATCACATAAAGACATCCTTACCTTAAGGATCAATTTTAATTTAAAAATTGGTAATAAAGTATTTTAAGATTTTGAAATAAAGAACATTTAATTTGGGTTAAAAGGTCACTTGTTAACAAGTATTCAATCAGAAAGAAGGCACTACATTGATATTCAAATTCACTTTTTCCACAGAGTCTCAACAGAGTAAAATTATATTTTACTATAATTTTATAAAAAGTTTAAGATTTTAAACATATCCCATTCCAGCAGTGATAGCTAATCACCCTCACAAAAAAACAGCAAACAATAAAACCCCCTAAACTTAAGGAACAGGATCCTTTTAATTTATTCAGACAGATATTAGAGACAAAAAGATCCTCTGAGAAACCACATGATAGTGTAAGACAGACGTGGGCTGGAAATTTATGCCTCTTACTAACTTCATAACTATAAGTCACTTAATTTCTTGACAAATGAAGTGTGTGTGTGTGTGTGTTTTGTTCAGAAAAAGAAATTAAAGTTTCTTTCTTCTAGTTTGGATATTTAACCCTTTGACTAATGAGCACTCAGAAATCAAATGTGCCAATTGAGATGTGCAGCCATAGCAGCAATCTCTATAGAGTACTACTGTTTGTTCATTATGGCAAAAAGGAAACATTTGTAGCAGTAAGAAATACCGGCCCCTTTTCATGATTTTTGTAAAGCTTTCTATTTGTATTTGCAAAATGAACAGCCTGTGGCCTCTTTCCCAATGAAGGGACATCTTGTATTGAATGTCTAAAGGCGTCATGAGCACAAAATGAACATTCTGTTTGAATGCCTCGGCTGTCAAAATATTAACTGCTCTAGCCCAACTTAGTGAAACCATCCTTTTTGTATACATTGGACTAGCTCCTTGCACAAGTAAGGTGCCTAAGGTAGGTATATTTTTAGATACTTTATTCTGTTCCACCTCTTTATTTATCTATAGTTGCATCAATACAACAATTTTAGTTATTGTGCCTTTATAAATTTAGGTATCTGGCAGTGTTACATTGCATCCCCTTTGTTCTCTGAAGATTGTCTATGTTTGATTTGGCTTTTCCATTTACATTTTAAAATCAGCTTATTTTCTTAAGCTGAAAACCCTGAAAATTTTTTATTTATAGTACTAAATCTACAGATCAACTAGTAGAAAGCTGGCATCTTCATAATACTGAGGAGTCTTTGAGCCTGTAAACAAGGCTATGTTCTTACATTTAAGTCCTCTTTGTCAGTATTTTATAGCTTGCAGTGTAAAAGATTTTGCCCTTTCCCACTGGATTTTTTTCCTAGGTTTTCTCACATAAGGAAACCAATATATGTGAAAATATTCCCTACATATATGATACAATTTTACAATGGCATCTTAAAGAGTTAGGCTGCTCTCATTTTTAAGTAACTTGGCTAAAGCTGCAAATCTCTCATGAAGCACATCCGCCTGTATTTTAAGAGCTATTTTTTGATCCTTAGTATACATCACAAGCATAGGACAATGATGTAAACTCCAGGCAAATTCTTGGTAGATTAAGAGAATTTCTTAGGCTGGGCGTGGTGGCTCACTCCTAGCACTTTGGGAGGCCTACTAGAGGATGGCTTGAGGCCAGGAGTATGAGATCAGCCCAATGCAAGAGCAAGATGCTCTCTCTTTAAAAAATTTGTTGGCTTATGCTGTCATGCACCTGTGGTTCCACCTACTCTGGTGGCTGAGGTGGGAGGATTGCTGAAGCCCAAAGTTGGAGGCTGCAATGAGCTATGATGACACCACTGTGCTCCAGTCTGGGTGATAAGAGCTAGAATGCCAAATAAAAGATATAAATGGTAAATTAAAAAGCTAAATTTTTCAGGGGCGGATAGGTGGAGGGAGG
>CAUYRH010111995.1:0-24046 GCA_963574655.1 Perodicticus potto
CTGACTCCCCAGCAGCTCCAGAGCCTCACGTGGTGATGTGTCCAATGAATACTGTAAATTGTGTGTACTTTGTATGTGTGTGCTTTTAAGAGATGGCGTCTTGCTGTGTTGCCCAGGCTGGACTCAAACTCCTGGGCTCAAATGATCCTCCTGCCTTAGCTTGTTGGTTACAGGTGCACCACCATGCACCAGCAGGAACATAATTTTGAAAGATAAAAGTACTGTGAGTTGGTGCTACATAGCTAGAACATCAGAAATGCAGATGCCCTGGCCAAAGGGCAGGGAGGATTGTCCCTGGGTTCTCAGTCCTTTGCTGGGGGGTCACTTGGTCTTTCCTTGACGATGGTTGACTGCAAAAGGTGGAGATTAGGGGCTCGGTGCCTGTGGCTAAGGCGCCAGCCACATACACCTGAGCTGGCGGGTTCGAATCCAGCCAGGGCCCGCTAAACAACAATGACGGCTGCAACCAAAAAATAGCTGGGCATTGTGGCGGGCACCTGTAGTCCTAGCTACTTGGGAGGTGGAGGCAGGAGAATCACTTGAGCCCAGGAGTTGGAGGTTTCTGTGAGCTGTGATGCCACAGCACTTTACCCAGGGCAACAGCTTGAGGCTCTGTCTAAAAAAAAAAAAAAAAAAAGTGGAGATTAGGGATTGAAAAAGATCTGGTCCCTAGTCTGGCATCCTCTGCTTCCTGTTGGAGTGATGTGTAGCAGACAGTCCTCTTCCCTGGGCCTCTTCCTCATTGTAAGTGGGGTAGGTGCCGTCATCCCTGCCCAGGGCTTCTGTGAGACCCACATGGAGGAGGGCACAGGGTGTCAGTGAACTGCGATGGGCTGTGCCACTGGTGAAGGGTTGACCCTGTGGGCCCTGTGTGCTTGCAGGACTGCCATTTCCTTTGGGCAGCAGGAGGAAGTGACCCTCCAACACCTTCATGTCAGGGGATGAATGACAAATGGCTTTTCTTTTTTTTTTTGAGACAGAGCCTCAAGCTGTTGCCCTGGGTAGAGTGCCGTGGCATCGCAGCTCACAGCAACCTCCAACTCTTGGGCTCAAGTGATTCTCCTGCCTCAGTCTCCCAAGTAGCTGGGACTACAGGCGCCCGCCACAACGCTTGGCTATTTTTTTTTTTTTTTAGAGAGGGGGTCTCACTCTGGCAACAAATGGCTTTTAGTGCACTCTCTTCCCAGCCCTGTTAGCAACCGACAGTTTTAGTGAGGCTTTGCCAAAACATCCAACTAGGTTTTCCTGACATGGGTCTTTCTTCAGTTTCTATCCCATGCTGCTAACCACAGACTTGTTTCAGAACACATAATCTGTCATCAAAATGAAGCTGGTAGAGCTGTGGACAGAGATTTTATGGCAGTGTCATGTGTAATCGTGGGAGGTGGCATGGTGGCTGGTACACAGGGGATGTCTGTTTACCTAGTGAATAGGTGTTGAATCTGTCACTGTGCCAAGGCATGGAGACAGGTGGGTGGCTGGGCAGACACCATCTCTTGATTGTGGAACTTGCCTTGATTGTGGAACTTGCCTCCTTGAGAGAATGACCTGCAAATAACACAGGTGTAAGGAGGAAGAAACTTTGCCTCCACTCTCCTAGGCTCAGTGAATGGGGACCTCAAATTAAGTTGACAAAAGACATTAACAGAAGAAAAATAGATTTACAGTTATATACTTAGGAACTGGAGTTCACAAAGACAGATGGCTTAAGGCTCCATTAAGAAATTGGCGGTGCCTGTGGCTCAGTGAGTAGGGCGCTGGCTCCATATACCGAGGGTGGCAGGTTCAAACCCAGCCCCGGCCAAACTGCGATTAAAAAAAAATAGCCGGGTGTTGTGGCGGGCACCTGTAGTCCCAGCTACTCGGGAGGCTGAGGCAAGAGAATCGCCTAAGCCCAGGAGTTGGAGGTTGCTGTGAGCTGTGTGATGCCATGACACTCTACCAAGGGCAATAAAGTGAGACTCTGTCTCTACAAAAAAAAAATAAAGATAAATTGGGGTTTATCTACCATCATAGGCTAAGCAAAGGAAAAGGAGTATGGAGGCTTCTGGAGGGTAGAAACTATGAGGGTAAAGGGGAGGACACGTACGGTAAATAAGGATTCCTTAGTGAGTAAGAACTAAGAGTTGTCTAAGGTGCTAAGAGTTGTCTGGTTTTCTTCCTGGTATGGGAAAGGAGGGACATGTCTTTACAAATGGAAATTTATGTCTTGTTTTTAGACAGAAGGTGGGAGGGCTGAGAGCTAATTGCCTTCATTTCAAAACACTCCTTACACCAGAGTGGTGTATTTTGGAGTGGCATATTCTGGTCTCCTTCATTAATAACTTATACTCTATTAAGGAAGAGTAAAGACTAAGAGACTGAGATTGAGCAGTGAATGGCAGGTAGCATAGCCTCAGCTCTGAGAAAGGGCACAGGGTTTTTAAAGCTAAGAGCCTATGAGCTATATCTCATTGACATGGGGAAGGCAGGCTCACTGAGCATTGGTGCCTGGCGGTGACACCTGGCTTGTCCGTGAGCTGGGCACCAGGCTGGCGGACACGGGCTGCCCTGGCCTGGTGGCACCCAGCATGTGTGATGTCCACCTAGTGTGCCAAGGCAGGGTGTGACCTTGAGGTCTGCACTGGTGTTGGTAGGCTGGGTGGCCAGGTCAGGTGTGTCCCATTTGACAGGTTATGTAGCCATTAAAAATGAGAATATTAAAATAATGCGGAAACATAGAAAATAATATATGATCTCTCAAATGTAAGGAATAGAACATTAAAAAATCCCAACTGTTGTCCTCAGAAACCCTTTGTCAGTAAGTGATAGAAACTCAAATCTGGTTAATTTAAGCAAAAATGAGAATTTATGGACTCGTGTGTCTGGAAATCTACGTATATTCCTGGATTTCTGGGTCCAAGGGTTCAAGCAATGTCCCTGGGGCTCTTTCTGTCCTGTCTCTTAGTTCCTCTTGTCTCTCCTCTGCTCAGTTCTTGGCTGGGTCAGGAGTTAAATAACAGCTTGTTTAACAACACCAAGACAAATAGAGCTTTTCTGAAAACCAGCAGGAAAGTCCTGGAAAGGGCCCTTTTGGGAAGAACAACGGGGATTGCGTGGAAAGGCTGCTGTTGAAGAAGGGACGGAGACACGCCGTGTGGAGAAGACCACGGCCACGTCCTGGCAGCACCAGAGGCTCATTAGTGACTTATCTGCCTGGGTGATAGGAGCTTGGGTTTTAAAGTTGTTTCCAGTGACAAAAATCACAGTGATTAAAAGAGAATTATCTGACTTACAGTTGTCCTTTCTGACACATATGATGGTGGCTAAAAGGGCTTTGATTATATGAGTATGATTACACCAGGCTTTAGCACACTTTCTCTGTAAAGGGTAGATTATACGTGTTTTAGGCTTGTGGGCCATAAGGTCTCTGCTGTACCACTCAACTCTATCTTTGTAGTTTGGAACCCCCCATAGGCCATACCTAAACAAATGGATATGGCTGTGTGCCAATATAACTTTATTTACAAAAATAGGCATTGGGCCAGGTTTGGCCCATAGGCCTTATTTTCCTCACCCCTTTTTCACAGAAATGTGAGTAAAAATTTTATATTCTAATAGGCCGTAGGACACTGTTGTAAAGTAAATTGTTTGTTTGCAAATCATGTATCTGATAAGGGGTAAATATCCACAATATGTAAGGAACTCTTATAATTCAATAACAAAACCCCAAATAATCTAATTGAAAAATTGACAAAGGTTTCTCCAAAGAAGACATACAAGTGACCAATAAGCACACGAAAAGACGCTCAGCATCACTGATCGTTAGGAAAATGTAAATCAAAACTGAGTTAGAGATCACCTCATACCTGTTAGGATGGCTACTAAAAAAAAAAAAACCCAAATAACTGACATTATTATGAAGACCACGTTATGAAGATGTGGTGAAGTTGGAACCCTTGTGCACTGTTGGTGGGAAAGTAAAATGGTGCGGCTGCTAGAATGTGGTATGGAGATTCCTCAGAAAATTAAAAATAGCTTGAGCAAGAGTGAGATCCCATCTCTACTAAAATAGAAAAACTAGCGAGCATCCTGGAGGGCGCCTGTGGTCCCAGCTACTTCGGAGACTGAGAGAAGAGGACTGCTTGAGCCCAGGAGTTTGAGGTTGCCATGAGCTATGGTGACACTATGGCACTCTACCCAGGACGACAGAGTGAGACAGAGTTTTTAAAAAAAAAAAAATTAAAAATGGAATTACCACATGATCCAGCAATACTGGTTCTGGGTATTTATCCAGAAGGATATAAATCAGGATCTTAAAGAGAGATTTGCATTCTCACGCTCCTTGGAGCATTATTCCAATAGTCCAGAGGTGGAAACACCTGAATGTCTCTCAGTGGATGAATGAAGAAAGAAGATGTGGTATAGGGCTGCGCCTGTGGCTCAGTGAGTAGGCTGCTGGTCCCATATACCGAGGGTGGCGGGTTTGAACCCAGCCCCGGCCAAACTTTAACAACAACAAAATAGCCGGGCATTGTGGTGGGTGCCTATGTAGTCCCAGCTACTGGGGAGACTGAGGTAAGAGAATTGCCTAACCCAAGAGCTGGAGGTCGCTGTGAGCTGTGACGCCACAGCACTCTACCAAGGGTGACAAAGTGAGACTCTGTCTCTTAAAAAAAAAAAAAAAGAAAATGTGGTATATACATATAATGGAATACTTTTCAGCCTTAGAAGGAAATCTTGCCATGACTATTATACAATTTGGATGAACTTTGAGGACTTAAGTGAAATAAACCAGTCATAGAGGAAAAATACTGCATGATTCTATTGAAATGAGGAATTTATTTTTATTTATTTATTATTTTTTTTGTAGAGACAGAGTCTCACTTTATTGCCCTCTGTAGAGTGCCGTGGTGTCACACAGCTCACAGCAACCTCCAACTCCTGGCCTTAGGCGATTCTCTTGCCTCAGCCTCCCGAGTAGCTGGGACTACAGGCGCCCACCACAATGCCCGGCTATTTTTTTTTTTTTTTTTTTTTTTTTGCAGTTCAGCCAAGGCTGGGTTTGAACCTGCCACCTTCGGTATATGGGGCCGGCGCCCTACTCACTGAGCCACAGGCGCCACCCCAAATGAGGAATTTAAAGCAAACTTACAGTAGAATGGCAGACGCCAGGGTTTGGGGAGAGGGAAAAATGGGGAATTATTATTCAATGGGTATAAAATTTCAGTTATATAAGATGAAAAAGTTACAGACGTCTGCTGTATAACATTGTGCTTATGTTAACAATACTGCACTGTACACTTAAAAATTTAAGAGACTAAACCTTATGTTATTTTTTTTTTAACCACAATGAATATGTGTGGTTGTCCCAAACTGTATGTGGGAGATTGTTTTTAGGAACCCCTGCAGATATCAAATCCTCAGACGCTCAACTCTCTGATAAAAAATGCTGTGGTGTTTGCAATTATCTGTGTGTATTCTCCGGTATACTCTCAATCATCTCTAAATTATGTGTAATACCTAATACGATGTAAACACTATGTAGATAGTTGTTCTACTGTGTTTTTAAGGGAATAATGATAAGGGAAAATAGTCTGTACACGTTCAGTACAGTGGAGATGCTTTTTTCCCCCTTGAATATTTTTGATCCGCTGTTGGTTGAATTCACAGTGTGGAACCTGTGGGTACAGAGGCAATTGTTATGTATCTAAAATAATGTAAATTTTGTGATACTTTATTGTTTGTTCCTAATGTGGTGGGAAACATTTGAAAAACATAAAATTGGTCTCATCACAAAAGCAAGGAATTAAGATTGCCTTGTCTAAGGGGCTAGGTAAATCACAAATTAATCTACTGAAGATAAATTGTGTCACGGCCACAGCCAAGATGGTATAGGACTGCGCCTGTGGCTTAGTGAGTAGGGTGCCGGTCCCCAAGGCGTGGCTTCCGGGAGCTGCTATGAGATGGCCCAGTTCAGACATCAGCTGGGACAGTTTTGTCTTGCCAGTTTTGGCCACACATACAATTAAGTGATGAATTTGGGATCAAGGTGGCATGCCTAGTTGAGGTTTAAATCTCCCTCCTGCTCCCTCCAAACCAGGTGTTGCTTGGGATTGAAAACATTCATTGTTTGGTCAACAGACAATGAGTGACCTCACAGCTCTGATGGGAATGTCACCTGAGAAGGGCCAGTTTCCTCACAGATTTGCATTTCAGCACCTTCAGACTCTGCTTCAGCCAGCTGCTGTTTTAATTGGCATAGAAGGACTGGCCAAGAGTCTTCTTGGAGTCTGTCCAGATCTGAGAATGAATCTGGGAGCTGGGAGTTAGACTCGTTCATTGGTCCTGGCCCAAGGAGATGGGATTTTGGACCCCCTTGTTTTCTGCAGATGTGATTAGGTGGCTCATGGAGAGGGCCTGCAGCTCAGGGTCTGGGTGTCCATCCCAGGGCGTCCACCTCCAGGCCTCTTCCCCGGGCCAGCGAAGGGCGGAAACTCTGAGAACATTCCATTTGAATAAGATGCATTTAATAAGAGCAATGGAAAATGGTAAACCTGGCTTGGGGAAAGGGAATGTGCTCTTTCATGTAAAACAAACAAAAAATGTGACTGTGGGAAGCATCCAAAAAAATAGGATGACCTGGAGGCTGGATTTAAAACTTGGCACTGAGGGAAATCTCATTTCCACAGTCGATGACTCCCCCTTCAGCTATGTTCATGCCAGTGGAGCAAACCAAAATAACTTCATAAATTAAAGTTTATGCAGTTGAGAGAGCTAAGCCTGGACTATCACACATCAGATGAAAACCTTGAAGGCTTTGTTTACAACGACATCCTTGGTTTGAAGGTTAATAGTGTCTAGAGAGGGTCATGCACACAGGCAATTAAAAAAAAAATCACCATTGATAGTCAAAGAGAGACATAGCTATGTTTACTTACTATAGTTTATGCCACCTTTGTTTATTTGTTTTTCCCTCTGGAAAGAATGTCTTTGTCCTGCCATAATTAATTGTAACCAGCTTTTGTTTAGATTGGGGCACATGGAAACTACACCGAGTGCTCAAAGTATGTTGTTGGCAAGTGGTGACTCCTAAAGAGGACCTTGGTTTTTTTTCTTTTACTAGACAAGTAATAGAAGGATACATTTGTGATATAAAAGGTGTAAATTATGGAGCCGCACACATACACAGGCAAGCATGAAAGTCCCCTCTGTTCCTCCTGGCTGATGACATTTGGCGGTGTTCCTTCCAGGCTTCTCTGTAAGTGCTGTGTGTGTGAACAAGAGTGTGGCTGCTTGTATACACACGTGCATAATTAGCTTTATCTTCAGTACACAAGGAGACCGATGATGTGTGTCACCGTACAACTTGCTTTTATTCATTTCCATGTTCAGAAGTCCCTCACGTCGGCCTCTGTGTGTGGGTGTGTGTGACTATTTCTAATCCTGCAGAACATTCTATAGTATGAATTCCACTCATGATTTATTGAACCATTTCCCTCCTCTTTCTTTTTGCTATTAAATGTAAAGGACCTAGGGCAGGGGTTGGCAAACTACAGCCCTTGGACCAAATTCACCTACATGTTTTTGTAGGACCCATGAGCCAAGAATGATATTTTCATTTTTAAATGGTTGGAAAAAAAAATTAAAGTATATACAAGGTGGCCATTAAGTTTGCATGCAATTTTAAATTGTACCCTATTTTAAATTGCACAGGAACTTTATGGCCACCCTGTATATTTCCCAATATACGAAAATTATGTGAAATTCAAAATTTAGTAAGTCAAATTTTGTTGAAACACAACCATGCACATTTTTTGACCTATTGTTTAGGGCTGTTTTCATATAACAACCGCAGAATTGAGTACTCGTGACAGAGACCATATGGCCCACTGGAAATATTTACCATCTGGCCCTTTACAGAAAACATTTGTTGACCCCTGACCTAGGGCAAGTTACTGATCTCTCTGTGTCTCAGCTTTCTTTTCTGTAAAATGGAGATGATGACAATACCTACTGTGTAGGATTAAGTGAAAGTGACACTATATTAAATAAATAAATGTAGAACATACCAGATGTATCAAATCTATATAAAAATTATACATTAAACACTTTGAACTTTGAATGTGCTCAGTAAAGTTTAGCTACTATTATCACTTGTTATTATAATCCTATCAGTACTCTTTGGGTACGTGTGGGAAGATGTTAGAGATACCAGGAAGTGGGCTTGATGGCGAAGGGTGTGTTGGTATATGCTACCAAATTACCTTCCATATTGCATCATCAATTTATTCTCCCAGCAATGGAGTCTCTACTTTCCCACATTCTTGACAGGTCTGTATAGGGATTCAGGGCTTAGATGAGAAAGTCTTTGAACTGCCGGGTCCTCATCTCCAAAGAGGCTCTTAGAGTCTGACGTCCCCCTCAGAGGGCTGTGCCCGGGTCCCCAGGGTGACCCTCCCTGGAAATCTGGCTCCTTAACTCAGAACGTGCACATTGTTGATGAGGAATTCTTCTGCACTATGCCTTGAACTGTGAGTTCTCACCTTACAGACGAAGAAACTGAGGGGCTTAGAAAAAGTAACTCCCCTAAGGTCCCAAAGCTAATCCCAGAAGTGGGGTTTGAGCTTAGTTGTGGCAGCCTCCATTAAACTTTCTACTCCCTGCTTCCAGAAAGGGATAAGCAAATGTCAGACACATTCCATTTTCTAGCTATCTACACCTTTCCAAGTCAGCATCTCCAGAACTGGTCATAGATGCATGAAAAAAGGGAAATGAGACATTTGGAGGGAGTGGCTTAGCCCAGACCCTAAGAGGTTTACTTCCTCTTGCTCTACATGAAGAGAAGTCGTAATAGTGTAGGTTACTATGTATTTTTGTATCCCCGTAGCTTGTGCAGCCTAGTCATGCTGGAATGAAGCAGCTCTGATAGTTTAATAGTATATTTCTAGACATTCCCCATGTTCCCTCAGCATGTCTGCAAAACATGAGACAAAATTGCACAGATACTCCTGACCTTGTGCATGAGGGAAAATGTTTCTGGTTTTGTGTGTGTTTTCAATGACAAACATTTGCATTCTTTCCTCCCCTCACTTTTTTTTTCTCCCATTGACATTAGGAAACATCAACAAAATGCTGCTTGCCCCCAAACTGTCTGAATTTAAAACTTGGAATCTTAATTTGCATAGACAGTAGTTCTCTATGAGGAATGCAAAACATTTGAGAGAATTTCCTGAAGAAACAAAGAGCCAGGATTCCCTAATTAAAAACACGTTAAAACAAAAAGCAGGCAAAGACCTGCTAAGGGTACTTTGTATTTAATCATATTTCAAAGGCAACACAAGCTGGATGTTTATGGCATCACCAAGGCCTTTCTTGGGCTTTGGAAACACACTTAGAACTTGGTCTTCAGCCTGCCTTTACTCCGAGTGCCTTCCCAAAGGCTTGGCCTTTCTTTCTGCAGCTCCAGTCACTGAGTCATTATAACAGGAAAAGCCCAAGCTTCCCTTCTGACAGGCTGTGAACGTTTATCTGGAGTTGTAATTGTCATACTCCCACGTTATTTTCTTGTTATCTTATAGAGCAATGATGAAAGGTGTCTGGGAGAAAGAAAATAAAAGAAATGAGCTTCCAGAAGATTAGTGCCTAAGGCAGGGTTTGTCAACTACTGATGACCAGGGCTGTATAATTCTTTGTTGTGGGGGCTACCCCATGTAATGTGGGGTGTTCAGCAGCATCCCTGGCCTTCAGCCACTAGATGCCAGCAGCATCCCCGTAGTTATGACAACGAAAAGAGAGAAAAAAACCAAAAAAAACACTGTCTCCAGACTCCAAATATCCCCTTAGGGGTAAAAATTTCCCTGGGTGGGATGCACGAGACTAGATTTTGTTGGTCTGGCCCTTTGCCCTGGGCATCTTCAATCCTCTGCCCCTCCCTGAAGGACTGGGAACTTTGTTTTTTTCTTTTCCTCCCACCCACACTACCTTGAGATAGTGCCACATTGGACAGGTGTGCCCCGTACTGCTCTGGCTCAGGTGAGTGGAGTAAAGCACAGTGCTCAGAATGCAGCAGGCACTGCCCCTGGTGGACCCTGTTACTGCTGGTGTGCATGGTGTGCTGGTGCTGACAGGAACAGCCGTGTGAATAGCCAGACTGCCCTGGAGACAGCCGTGGGGTGGGGCCTGGCATCCCTGGCTGAGTTGGAAGGTGGTGGATCACTGTGGCCTGACCCCAGGCAGCATAGGCCTGAGATGGGCAGAGAGCTGCCCTGTTGTTTTCCCTTTTGGAAACTAAAGGGCAGAAATCGTGAAGTTGCCAAGAGAGGCTCCCAGCTGGACCCCAGTGGCCAGGGTGTGGCCCTTTCTCGGGGCTGGGGGTGGAGGAGGCCCTACACATATCTTTCTCTGGGACATGTGGATCTGCCGGAGCTCCAAGCCCTGGGCCATGCAGGAGGGGTGGGAAAGGCACTGGACCCGAGTCTTGACTCTGAGTATGGTTTCAGTTCTGCCCTGGGTGGCAGTGTGACACTGGGCAAACAGTATCCTCCTCCTGGTCCTCATTTCCTTAGAAAGCCTCCTGCCAGCAAGAACATTTTGCCTCTCTATTTCCCTGCTGATTTATAGACACAGGTACTGTTAAGAGATGGCCTTCCTAAATTAGCTCCTAGTCCTGAGTTCATGGTCTGCGGTGGGAGTGGAGGGGTATCATGAAGGGTCTGCAGTCATCCAGTGGCGTTTGCCTCATGTTTTTAGAGTCTTAGTGGAGACCCTGATAAATAGCTTTCCTCTTCCTTGAACAAATTGAGAAATGAGGCCATGGCTGACAGTTTGGCCTTTAGAACTTGTTCAGATCTGTCAGGTTAATCACTCTTCTCCTCTGGGGCCAGAAAACCAAGTGTCCGAAAGGCCAGATGTTCTTAGGGAAAATGGCGGATGCTGGAAAGGAATGGTAATGGCTGGTGTAGGGACTGCAAAGACTTTGTCCCCACCCGGATGAGGGGTGGCCTCGTCTCGCCTTCTCCCTGTGTGCAAGGCCGCCAGCGGGAGAGTTTGCCTCATCCTTCTGAGACAGCAGCCCAGGGTGACAGGGTGATGTCTACACCACCCCAGCACCCCTCTGAGCTTTCGCTGGGGGAACTGTTGAGATTATGCTGGCCCTCGATAGTGTCCCAAAGTTGTAAGGACAGGCATGGAGGACTGGAGCATCTGTGAACCATCTCATGTTCAGCATTGCATCAGAAAAGGAGTCACATGAGATCACTGATGTCCTCTTCTCCTGACTCAGTAGTCTCACCAGCCCCCTGGACACTGCCAGGCCTGTGGAGAAGAGGGACAAGCAACCCCTCCGCGTCCCTTTCATTTTCAAATGGGAAGCTTGGACTCTCCCATGTAGCTGCTTTATTTTTTATGTCGTAGCTGAGCCTAAGCCCCGCGTGGGCCTGTTCCTGACTCTTTCTGGCGCCGCCTCACCATGGCTGGACCAGGGCCTTGTTCCTGCACACACCCGGCTCATTTGTAGGTCACAGCTCACCATAGAAGTGGTGTGAGTGGCCAGCTTTTTCTTCACTGTGGCTCTGGGTAGCCCAGTCCAACTCTTGGGTGTATGTGACTCCTGAGAGTGAACTTTGTTGTAAATGATGACACAATTGCAGAAAAATGCAGCATCTCCCAGATACGGCTTCTGGGGCTTTGCCTGGGGGAGGGGGCCTGGCGGGTATTTAGTGTTTGGGCTCCTGGTGTTCTTTGCCCCAGGGGGTGTGTGTTATGTGTGTATGTGTGTGCGTGCATTCTTTCTCACAGGGCTCACTTGTTCTCAGCTGCTCCTGTGGGCCCTTTCTGAGAATCCCTTGGGGAAGAGGAGAAAGCACAGGAAGCTGGGACACCTGATGGAAAATATTATGGCTTAGTCAATGGGCTGTTGCGTCTCCTCTGACTGTTGCCTTTAAACCAAACCAAACCAAACAATGGGAGAAGATGAGCCACACATGGGGCCTGCTGGGCTGGTGGCCGTCCCCTGAAGTGGCCCTCCTTTAATTCTAAGTGCCTTTGGAAATGCTTTTAGAGTTACCCAGTGCTTGAGTTGGAGGGGGCCTGAAGAGTCATCTTGGCCAAGCAGTCTGTTTTAAAGGAAGGGGAAACTCATGACCCTCCTGAGGTTGCACAGCTAGAACTCGAGCCCTCTCTCTTGATGTTCGGAAAGGGCTCATATCTTTTCTGCCCTACTTTAGTTTCTAGACAGTGCACTATGACAAGTTTCGACAGTATTTTTTCTTTTTTTTATTTGCACTCTGATCTTTATCCAACAACTCTGAGTGTCATGCTGTTCTCAGAGTGTAGTAGTGAGCTGGCAGACCTGATCCTTGACAAGAAGATGTACCCGGGATGCTGCAGGACCGTCAGCGGGTGTGGCTGACACGGCCAGTGTGAGGAGGCAGAGGCGGTGGCAGTTGGAGACGAGGGACTGAGCATGTCATGTCATCCCAGCTTTGGGACCTGGGTCAGATGCCCAGCCTAGCCATCTGAGTGTGCTGACTCTGGGCTATTCCTTTTCCAAGAGGAGGTGGGATTCAAAGGCAGAGAGATACTGACAAAGCAGGATCTTGGGGATGTATATTGTATTTTATAAGAAAAAGCAAGAAGAGCAGAGTAGAGCAGGTAAGGCTGGAAGGTGGGAGATGGCCCAGTGGAGAGCCCCGAGGAGAGACAGTTGTTTAGAAAGACAGGACCCTTGGTGGCACCCATAGCTCAGTGAGTAGGGCGCTGGCCACATACACCGAGGCTGGCAGTTTGAACCTGGCCCGGGCCAGCTAAAACAACAATGACAACTGCAACAACAACAACACAAAAATAGCCAGGCATTGTGGTGGGCACCCATTGTCCCAGCTACTTGGGAGGCTGAGGCAAGAGAATCACTTAAGCCCAAGAGTTTGAGGATGCTGTGAGCTGTGACACCACAGCACTCTACCCAGGGTGACAGCTTGAAAATCTGTCTCAAAAAAAAAAAAAAAAAAAGAAAGAAAGGATCCAGGAGGGGGTAGCACAGGCTTTTTGTCAGTGGTGGAGGGGACCCTGGCTCTTTCTCCTCAGGACACAGGATAGCAGAGGTCTTTGTGGCCAGCAGGATGGACATTAATGCCAACTGGCTATGTGAGAGCTCAAGTCAGGAAGGGCCTTGTCTGGGAGTCACTACCCTTTTGCCCTCAAAAAGGACCACACGGGCAGCAAGATTCACACTGGCATGGCCCATCCTAGCACTTCCTTTGCATGTTGTGGGGTCACCCATTTGTGCAGGGGTGCTCTGGAAAGAGGTGAGCTCTGGAAGGGGGCTCTTTTGGAGAGTGAGAGCTAGGGCATCAGGAGTTATCTTAACCTTTCTAAATCTGGGCCCTGCACAGAGGCCTGGCACCAACTCCATCTCTGAGTTCTCCGTCCTGTTCTGCATTCCTTGAGCTTCTGACCCTCTGCCTTCAGCATAGTTAGCTCGCTTTGGAATGCTTTTCCCTGCACCTCTCCTTCCTCTCTTAGTGCCTCTGAGAAGCGCACCCTCCCATGCAGGAGTCTGAGTGTCTTCGTGGGCCTGTTCTGGTTTGGGCAGACACGGTGGCTCCCTGTGCAGTGAAGTGCACAGATCACTGCTTCCAGGAAGCCTCCTCAGACTGACTTTGCCCAGCTCAAAGGACACTCCCTTTTCAGTCCCTGTGCACGTAAGTGCTCTTTCTGTTTGGCCCATGTGGTGGCTCTTGCATGCTTTTTATTGGTGTGGACTTTTCCTGAGCATGTGCTCTGTGGGACACACCACTTGAGCACCTCAGTCACCTGGTCATGGAACAGGCACTGAGAGAGGTTAAGTGGCTGCCCATTCTCATGGTACAGGTGGGACTTCACCCATGCTTGACTCCAGAGCTTTAGGCCTTAACCACTGTGCTAGCCGCTCTGTCCCTGTGTGTTTTCTGCTGATAGTCCCAGACAGCAAGCCGCTGGAGGGATGGCAGTGAGGTTAGCCCTTGCGCAGCTAGCAATGGTTATTGTGGATTGTACTAGCAGCTGTAGGTACAGGGATGAGCAAGGCCTGGCTCTACCCTCAAGGAGCTGACCAGTGGTGGAAGCTGGAGGAAGGGAGGCTTCTTGGAGGGGAGACTGAGGAGTTGGGTGGGGCTGTAGTCTCTCACTTTGCTCAACTTCCATGTTCTGGTACATAATCTTGATATGAGTGTGAGGTTATTGCAACCACTGTGTAAAATAACTATTCTAGGAAACGGTCTGGAGTCCTTTGCAAATAGAAGACACCAAGGCTTGGTATTGATGATCCTCTTGGGAGTGGGTCCTCTGTCTGTCATTCTGCCTCTGCCGCCCACTGTCCCTGAGAAGACTCCAGAGGTTCTCACTTTGTGCCTGCAGAGTTAGTCCTTCATTGGTCTGGATTCCCTGAAGACTTTGCATTCCTGGCTGGACTTGGCCTCCTCCCCCTGGGTGCACCCGCGCATACACGCACCTTGAAGCAGAAGCTTAGGAGCTTGGGAGGGAGCCCTTGAAGCAGAAGCGTGGGAGCTTGGGAGGGAGTGTGAAACCAGCAGGTGGGAGTCTGCAGTCCTGGCTCCAGGAATCCCACCCATCTGCATTTGGTCTCCGTGAGTCCTTGTCTGGACATTACATGTGAATGAAACAGTGTGATACGTGGCCTTTTGTATCTGCCTTATTTCCCTGGCACAGCATTTTCAAGGTTCGCATGGTGCAGCCATATCTACGCTTCCTTCCTCCTTGTGGTGAGTAACTTTCCATCGCGTGACCTGTCCTTATTCTGTTCACCTGCTGGTGCCCCTCTCATTTACTACAGCCCCAGATGTCTTCTTGACTTCTCTGGTTAGTGAGTGAAAGTTATTTATTTTTCTTTCTTTCTGTTTTTTTTTTTTTAATTTTTTATTTTTTTTTTTATTTGTGTCTTTTTTTTTTTTTCTTAGACAGAGTCTTACTCTGTTACACAGGTTGGAGTGCGGTGGCATCAACCCAGCTCATATTAACCCCAAACTCCTGGTTCAAGCAATCCTCTTGCCTCAGCCTCCTAAATATCTGGGACAAAAGGCGCCCACTACAATGCCTGTCTATTTTTTTTTTAGAGGCAGGGTCTGGCTCTTGCTCAGGCTGGTCTTTAACTCCTGAGCTCAAGGGATCCTCCTGCCTTAGCCTCCCAGAGTGCTGGGATTATAGGCGTGAGCCACCGCTCTCGGCAGGAAAGTTGTTTCTCCCGTCTCTAATGGAAACTCGTCTACATCCTCCGCCTGTAGGTTGGTTGTATTTGACATAATTTCCAAGTAGCCTTCAGAGACCTAAAGCAGTAATTTGGAAATGGAAAAGAGAATATCCTCTCCCCCAGGCCCCTGAATCTAATTTGACTCCCTGAGAGGGTATTGCCCAGGTGAGAGAGAGCATGTCATATTTCAAGAGTGTTGAATTGAAATGGTTGAGCCCACTGACAAGGTCTGAGTGCCTTGGACCTGGGCAGGAGTCTCTAGTCATAATCTCTCCCTGGCCACGATGGGAACAACTAGTCCAGGAGTGTGTTTGGGGCCATTGCTCAGAATATTGCCTTTGTGCTCTTTATGTTTCCCATTTATTTAGTGAATATGTAATTCACATACAGTAACATTCACCTTTTTGAAGTTCTGGGCTCTGTGTGTTTTAACAAATGTGTTACCATGTAGCTACCATGTACCATGTGTTGGGTAACTACCACATAACTGAGAACACTTTCATCGCCCCTGAAATTCCCGCAGTTACCTCCTATTCTTACCTCTAGCCCCTGGCAGTCACTGGTTTGTTTTCTTTCCCTATATTTTGTCTTTGTTGGAATGTCATATAAATGGAAATGATGCAGAATATAGCTTTTTGAGTCTGACCCCTTTCACTTAGCATACTTACCGCCTTTGAGATTCGCCTGTGTTGTTATGTGTATCAGCGCCTTGTTATTTCTGAGGAGTAGTTCACTGTTTATCTATTCCGCAGTTGAAGGACATTTGGGTTGTTTCCAATTTTTAGTATTATGAATAAAGCCACTATAAACATTCTCTGACAGCTTTTTGTGTGAACACAAGTTTTTATTTCACTTGGGTAAATATGTAGAAGTGGGATTGCTGGGTCATATGGTAAGTGTATGTTTAACTTTATAAGAAACTTTCAAGCTGTTTTCCAAAGAGCTGTACCATCTTGTGTGATGTGTGCGCATCCGTTATCTTTCATTATGTTCTAGTCCCGAAATGTGATCAGAGCCAGTATGTGCTTGGCTTTTTGGTTGCAAGGAAAAAAGTCTCTGCTTTCTTTGCCTGTTTTAGTTTGAGTTCCCTGGAAATATGTACTCCAAGGAGATGATTTGAGTGTAAGTAGTTACTTCTGGGCTGGTCCCAGGAAACACTGGCAGTGCAGTGGAGAATGGGAAGAAAAAGGAAGGTAGCTAGTAAAGGAAGCTGGGGTTTCTAGAATCTGTCTCCAGTCAGTCAGTGGCTGAGGGTACTTTGAGGGTGTTAAGTCCCTGGCACTCCCAGCCTGTCCTGTATCAGGGAGTGCCATCTTCGGCAGCTTCAGGTGGAGGGCCTTTAGAAATTTGGCCAAGGTGGACAATGAAGGGGCACTCTCCTCCAGGAATAGTTGTTCCCTCTTTCAACATGGCTCTGTTGCCCACGGCTTCCTTTTCTATGTCATAAGTTTTGCTTATTGTGTGTCTATTCTTATGTTCCCACTAGTAGCTGACCGTTGAGTTCAGACTCTCCAAAGAGAAAAATAGGTTGGTGAGTTAGTCCCTGCTTTTCTCTTGGACAGAGCTCTCAATTTAATTTATCCTATAGACACACCTCCCTGTGGGTCAGGTGGTCTGCTGAGGGCCAACCAACTGTGACCATGGAGGGCAACAGAGAGTTCAGAGGAGTGCTGTCCAATAGAATCTCAGATGGAAATGTTCTGCACCGTCCATTATACTCACTCACTCATGGCTGCTGAGTGCTTGAAGTATGGCTCTTGCTTCCAAGGAACTGAATTTTTAACCAAGTTTAACCTTAATATAATTATGGGACAGAGTTTCACTCTGTTGGTCTGGGTACAGTGCTGTGGCATCATCTTAGTTCATAGCAACCTCAAACTCTTGGGCTCAAGTGATCCTATTGCCTCAGCCTCTCAAGTAGTTGGGACTACATGTGCTTGCCATGATGCCCAGCTAATTATTTTATTTTATTTTTTGAGACAGAGTCTCACTCCATTACCTTTAGAGTGCTGTGGCATCATCTTAGCTCACACTAACCTCAGACTCCTAGGTTCCCATGATCCTCCAGCCTCAGCCTCCCAAGTAGCTGGGACTATAGACACCCAACACAAAGCTCAGCTAGTTTTTCTATTTTTAGTAGAGATGGGGTCTTGTTCTTGCCTAAGCTGGTCTTGAACTTCTGAGCTCAAGGGATCTACCCACCTCAGCCTCCCAGAGTGCTAGGATTACAGGTATGAGCCACTGTGCCTAGTATAATTTTAATTTAAATTTAAAGATTTAAATTTGCATAGCCATGTGTGCTAGTGCTGTGCTGAGTGGACAGTATAGTTCTGGAACATGGGGCCAGAAGAGGCCTTGGTCTCTTCTCTCTAGTATACAGTGTGATATGACATTCCCTTCAGATCAGTTACTTTTCTATTTAGAGACAGGGTCCCACTCTGGCACCCAGGCTGGAGCACAGTGACAAGATCATAGCTCACTATAGCCTTGAACTCCTGGGCTCCAGCTGAACTCCTGCCTTGATCTTCCAAAGTGCTGGGATTAGAAGCATGAGCAACTAGGCCTGAGATCAATTGTTTCATTAGAACCCAATTAGCACCTCATCAAGAATCTTTGTGATTCTGAATCTTTTCAACTTTTCCCCCAGCAGTTAAAAAAGTTGGAAGTATCATTATTTTGGGCATTGAAGTTACAATTGACCTAATGAGATGTTGGTATGATTCTTTTTAATGAAGCTTCCTTTAAAATATTTACACTTTCATTTTCAGAAATTCACTTTTATTCCATACATTTATACCCAACTATTTTATGTTGTCCGACATATGTGTGTGAGTTACTGTTTTTCCCCTTTACATGTGGAGATTCCTGGCAGCCGACTGGCAGACCAGGAAGTGGAGTGACGTCCTCTCTTGCAATTTGGAAGCAGTTGTGATGGCTGCCTGAGTGTGTCTGATGTCAGCCAAATTAGGTTCTCTGCAGAACCTCTTCTGAACTTTAGGTTCTCTCCCTAAAGTGTCTTTTTTTTTTGAGACAGAGTCTCACTTTGTTGCCCTTGATAGAGTGCTATGGCATCCTACTCACAGCAGCCGTGAACTCCTGGGCTCAAGTGATCCTCTTGCCTCAGTTTTTTCTATTTTTAGTAGAGATGGGGTCTCACTCTCACTCAGGCTGGTCTCTAACTACTGAGCTCAATTGATCCACCTACCTCAGCCTCCCAGAGTGCTAGGATCATAGGTGTGAGCCACTGTGCCTGGCCTATATATGAATGTCTTAAGCTTTTGTTTTAATATTACTTTGCCTTGCCTTCAGGAAATGACCAAGGGACGCCTGATTAAAACTGTTCCGAGTCATTATAATGGGTGGAGCTTAGGGGAGAACTGGACAGGGAGACAAGGAACCAGGGTTCCTACTGAAGCTGTGGCACTGACTCACTTGTTCTGTGAAATACAGCAAGTAATTGTACTTTTTTGAGCATTGCTTTTTTCAAGTGCAGAGCTTTGATTAGATCTGCATTTAACAAATGTATCGTGGCTCACACAATTGCAGCAGAAGTTAACAGGGACATCTGAGGACAAGAGTTCTGTGGTCAAATTTGTGATGAAATATTTCTTACTATATTTTCTCAGGTATTCATAATATATATTCTTATATCAAAGGCTCAAATAAGTTCTTCATAGACAAAATCATACCAACATCTCATTGAGTCAATTTCAGCTTCATTGCCTAAAATGATAATATAGAGGAACAAAAAAATATCTTTTTCATTGTCTAAATCAGGTTTCCCAAACTTATTATGGAATCCCACCTTTTTTATTTCTGGAACATCTCTCGGCATCTCCTAGGATAGGCCATCAGTTTGGGAAACAGGGATAGGTGGTTCTTCAAGTCTTCTAACTTAACTGTCTAAGCATCTTTGGCTAAGGAGGAAGCTAAATCTCTTTTCAATCATCCTTTTGACTTTTCTTCTCCTCTCTTTTTCTCCTTCTCTTTCCCTGTCCCCCAAGTATCATACCTAGTTGCTCACTAACTGTAGGTCTTTTCCAGGACACATGTTCTGAGAGAGAAGACAGATGACAGGCAGAGGCAAATTGGAGAGAGGTTCTCAGCATGGCTTTTCCCCCCGCTGTGCTGCGCCCTGTGTGAGAGGCTGTTACTGTAGCCAGCCGCACTCGCATGCCACCTTGCCTTCTCTCTGCTGGCATTTGCAACTTGTTTCTGTGTCATTTTGCAGCTGGGTTCTTCTGATTCCAGCAAGATGACTGTGATCAGGCACGTTTCTTTCTATTACAAGTGACAGAAGCTCAACTCCAACTAGCTTAAGCAAAACAAACAAACAGAGAACTCCAGGGCATATTTGCTGGCACACGTGCCTGGGAAGTTGCCTCCTGGGTGGGGCGCAAGTTATGCCATCTGGTGTTTTTCCCTCTCTGTTCCCGCCTCCTCCTCCCCCCAGCTCTAGGCAGTGTGGCTCTCTGAGTGTTGGTTTCTCTCTTTTGCCATAACTCATCCTTTTTCCTGTCATAGGAAAGATGCCCAGTGGCTGGTATGTCTCTAAAGTTTGCCATCCCCTGGAGAGGAAGACCCCCTGTCCCACTTCCTATATGTCATGCGTCATTAAAGCAGGGTGCTCAGGTGGCAGGGTGCTGATTGACATCTTGGCATCGTAACTGGGGAAAGGACAGTTTTTCAGTAGTTGGAGGGGACCTGGGTGGACTAAAACAACAGTCACGCGTTACATGCCCACTCCTTTGTCCTCCTGGCCAGGGGTACCCTGAGCAGGGTTAGTGTGATGGGTCTCACCCTCATCTGCCCACAAGAAATCACATATTGGAGACAACCAGGGCCTAGAGGAAGGCTCACACCTAGGAGTCGTATCCAGTTGGGAAGGCCGACTCGGAGATGCCGTCCATCCTTTTGTGCTTCTCCACGTTGAGTTAGCAGGGACTTGTGGCATCATCTCTGGGTAGGCAGCATCCTTTACACATCTTAACCTGCACTGCCAGGAACTAGGAGCCATCCCACAAACATAGGCTTGTGTTTCTTATCTCAAAGTGATTCCCACCAGCCCATAATATTGGGGCTCATTCGGGTCCAGCCTGTAAACTCCCAGCTTTCTGTTTCTTAGTTTTCTTCATCTGGTCAATTCCTTGGTGAATCAGGGATCATCAGCCTCACTCATAGACAAGGAAACTGAGGCTCAGGGTAGAGTTGCCTTTGCTGAGGCTCCTCAACAGGCTTACCAGCCAGTGCCTAGGCTGGTACTGTGGACTTAATGTTGTGTCTCCTCAACAGTTCTTAAGTTGAAGCCCTGCTTTAGGAGGTTATCAGGTTTAATGAAGTCATAAGGGTGGGGCTCTATGATGGGATTAGTGCCCTTCTGAGAAGAGGGAGAGACCAGAGCTCACTCTCCACCCTGTGAGGACACAGCAAGAAGGCAGCTATTTGCAAGTCAGGAAGCTGGTCCTCATCAGGGAACTGAATCAGTTGGCACCTCAATCTTGGCCTTCCCAGCTTACAGACCATGAGTCATAAGTTCCTGTTGTTTCAGCCCCAGTCTCTGGTACCTTGTTATAGCAACCTGGGCTGACCAGTATAGTTGAGGTTCTCAACCTGCACTGGAATAAATGCCTGTGTTCCACTGTGCTGGAAGCAAGGAGTCCCTCCTCTAGTGGCCATGTGCAGATTCCCAGGCATTCTGGACCCTGCACCACTGGCTCTGTGCCCTCTGGGCTGACTCAAGATGGGGTGGGGCTCTGAGGCTGCTCAGCGAAGGTCCCTACCCAGAGCAAAAGTTCTGGCCTTGGGATCTATATCAAGTCCTGCCCTCATGGGCTGAGTTGCCTTGATTCTCCCTGCATTCCACCAATAGAGAGGTTTTCCAAGGACCCCCACACCCCATCTGATCCTAAGACTACCTGGAGACCGAAGGAAGCCCTGGTTTTGGCCAGGGGGAAGTCCTGAGCTGAAGCAGTTATGCCCATTGTCTTGGGGAATTTTATTTGAGGGTGCTGGAGGCCTGAGTGGTCTGCTTTCCTAACCTGCTTTTAGAAACAATGCTGGTTGTTTTTTTACCAACGAGAGCCCCTCTCAAATGCTCAGGCACCATCCAATGAGCTTTTCCTTCTCTTTCGTAATTTGAGTGTTTTTGAGGGTGTGGAAGTTTAAATAGTAAAGGTGGAGGTTCGGTCAAGGGAGCACAGTGTCTAGTCCTTGCAGCTGAGGTAGGAAGCAGGGAAGGCAGGTTCTGCATGGAGTCAGAGAGGCTTTTGTTACTTACCACCTGGCTGGTTGAGAAAGCAGAGGGCTTCTTCTGCCCATTTCCCCCGAGGCTTGGATTGGGCCAGCTAGTGGGGTGGGAAGATGAGCTTTATCACCTGGCACTGGCTTAGACGGCCCTGCTGCCTGTGTCCATCTGAGGGCTGGGTCATAATTGCTACGTTTGCTTCACATGTCCTCAGGTGAATTGGCCATGCCCATTGTCTGGGGGAAGTTTATTCGAGGATGCTGCAGTCTCGGTGGGCTGTGGGTGAGAGATTCCCACACTGGCTGGGCAGCCCTCCCCTTGAGTGGCAAGGGGCTGTGCCCTGATTTAGGGATTGAGGAGGGTGGCAAGAAGAGAGACAATCAAAACACTGGACCTGTCTTGGGTCCTGTAGCAAGGAGGTCCAGCACTGTTCATGGGACTGAGACATCCTCCATGAATAGAAGGAGATGACCTCTGGGATCGCATTCAAAAGCCATGGTTTGGGTTGGGAGCTTCCCCCTGGCTCAGCCACACAACTGGTAAGACAGGTCTGGGCAGGCTGCTCAGGCATCAGAGGGTGGGTCCTCCCCACCCACTCTTCCAAGCCAGGTCCCAAACTGCGGACTCCACCTCAAGGAAACGGGTCTCTCGAGAAGAATAAAGCAGACTGAAATTCTGCAGACAAAAGGAAGAAGGGGACGGACTTCTGTGCTGATCCCCAGTGAGCATCCTCTCTGGAACCTGTTGGGGTTGGGACCTGGAGGATGTGTTGCTCAGTGGCCAAGAACAAGGTAGAGATACTTGCGCTAACTCAGTCCCTGTCCTGTGTGATGGCCGTGGCCATGCCCCCATGGGTGCTCCCAGCTGAGAAATTTCTTTCTTTTTTTTTCTGTAGAGCTAGAGTCTCACTTTATCGCCCTTGGTAGAGTGCCGTGGGGTCATACAGCTCACAGCAACCTCCAACTCCTGGGCTTAGGCTATTCCTTTGCCTCAGCTTCCCGAGTAGCTGGGACTACATGCACCCGCCACAATGCCCGGCTATTTGTTTTTTGTTGCAGTTTGGCCGGGGCTGGGTTTGAACCCACCACCCTCGGTATATGGGGCCGGTGCCCTGCCCACTGAGCCACAGGCACCGCCCGAGAAATTTCTTGTATTTGTTGTTTATCTCTCACCTACTTCTGAGGAGAGTATTGAATTAGCAAAGTCAACTTTAGAACAACTATTTTGTCAAATTGAGTACACATAATTTGATTATTTAAAAACCAAAGCCAGCACAGTGTTTCTCAGCACAGAGGAGGGAGATTGCTGTTTAGATTCCTCTCCTCTGGGTGGTCCCAGGCATTGGTTTCAGCAGAAGGTCCTGATGTCTCAGTATAGGGTAGCCCGAGTCCTCCCTTACAAGATAAGGTGTGATTGAGTGGTTAGGAGGCCAGGCTGACATGACCTTAGGGAATTTATTTCTCTGATCCTCTGTGTTTTCATGTGTAAAATGGGGATAGTAATGGAGAGGTTGAGATTTAGTCATTTATTAACACTTGGCAAGTAATAAATGCTATGTTTGCCATCATCCTACTAGTAGTTATGCCAGTAGTTGGGGTCCTCATCCTCATCGCCATCATCATTACCAGCCTCTCAGGACACTGACGAGGAATGAGTAAGGGGCGTGGAATCCTCTCTGGTCCCTACAAAACGCTAGGTCCTGTCTCTAGTCCTTGGTCTCAAGGGGGATTCATCAGCCATCTGCTGAGGCCTGGGCCCCCAGCTGGCCACATTCCTGGGGTGATTTGGAACTGGTTAGCAAAGGGGGTGTCCTTACCTTGTAGTCAAGTCTCTGCGGACCTGGGAGGTCATCCTCCCTTGTGGAGGGGATGGCATTAGCCTTCCAAGGGTAGAAGTTGGGGGCCTTTACCACTGGCTGATTGTAACTCTTCTTACTTCATTCCAGACTCTTCCGGGCAGCTTTCTGTTTGTTGTCTAATAGAAACATAGAAACAAGCCAGCATAGTTTCTAAACAAAGAGGGACTTTTCACAGGAAGTTTGAAGACCCATCACGTTTTCCCTGCTTATTGGAGGAGTGTGTGGCCTCTTCTCTGACGATTAGGGTGACTTGCTGGAGAACAATAGACAATAGTCGTGGGCTGCTTCCCGTGAGAAGGAAGAGCGGGACAGGTGGGTGTCGGGAGCCCTGTCCCACGGGAGGGATTTCCTGAGAGCTCCCATGGCCCTTAACTCCTGCCCAAGGATCCTGGGGTGGGCGCTGAACCTCTTAGGGCTCATGTGACTGGGCAGGTCCTGTCAGTGAGCCCCCCACACCTGCATCCAGTAGTGACGGTTGAGACCCACGTCAGCTGCCGAGTTAGGTCTCTGAACAACTTTGGAAGAAGCTAGTCAGTTGCAGGCCTGCGATGTTGACCTTTAAGAGGGAGGGGCCTTACTGGCTGTCCCCTATTTTTTTTTTAAGGCAGAGCCTCAAGCTGTCACCCTGGATTGAGTGCAGTGCCATCACAGCTCACAGCAACCTCCAATTCCTGGGCTCAAGAGAGTCTCCTGCCTCCGCCTCCCAAGTAGCTGGGAC
>CAUYRH010111996.1:0-37078 GCA_963574655.1 Perodicticus potto
AGGATGCTGGATATTATCAAAAGTTTTTTCTGCATCAATTGAGAGAATCATATGGTGTTTTTTTTAAATTTGTTCATGTGATGTATTATATTTATGAATTTATGTATATTGAACCATCCCTGGGACCCTGGGATGAAACCCACCTGGTCATGGTATATAATTTGTTTGATGTGTTGTTCGATTCTGTTTGCTAGGATCTTATTGAATATTTTTGCATCAATATTCATTAGAGATATTGGTCTATCATTTTCTTTTTTTGTTGGGTCTTTTCCTGGTTTGGGGATCAGGGTGATATTTGCTTCATAGAATGTGTTGGGAAGTATTCCTTCTTTTTCTATGTTTTGGAAAAGGTTAAGTAATATAGGCACTAGTTCCTTTTTAAAGGTTTGGTAGAATTCTGATGTGAAGCCATCTGGTCCTGGGCTTTTCTTTTTGGAGATATTTCTTATAGTTGTTGCTATTTCAGAACTTGATATAGGCTTGTTCAACATTTCCACTTCTTTCTGGCTAAGTCAAGGAGGGTGGAATATTTCTAAATATTGATCTATTTCCCTTAGATTTTCATACTTCTGAGAATAGAGTTTTATGTAATATTCATTAAGGATTTGTTGAATTTCTGAGGAGTCTGTTGTTATTTGGCCTTTATCATTTCTGATTGATGAAATTAGGGATTTTACTCTTCTGCTTCTGGTTATATTAGCCAAAGGTTTATATATTTTATTAATCTTTTCAAAAAACCAGCTTTTTGATTGGTTGATCTGTTGTATGATTCTTTTGTTTTTAATTTCATTTAGTTCTGCTCTAATTTTAGTTATTTCTCTTCTTCTGCTGGATTTAGGGTTGGAATGTTCTTCCTTTTCCAGTTGCTTGAGATGTCCCATTAAGTTGTTGACTTCCTTTCTTTCTGTTCTTTTGAGGAAGGCTTGCAGCGCTATCAATTTCCCTCTTAGGACTGCCTTTGCAGTATCCCAGAGGTTCTGATAGTTCATGTCTTCATTATCATTTTGTTCCAAAAATTTGGCAATTTCCTTCTTAATCTCATCTATGACCCAGCTGTTGTTTGGCATGAGGTTATTTAGTTTCCATGTTTTTGTATGTGTATGCAGATTCCTGTTGTTACTGAGTTCAACTTTTATTCCATGATGGTCTGAGAAAATACAAGGAATGATTTCTATTCTTTTAAAATTGCTGGGGTTAGACTTGTGACCTAAGATGTGATCAATTTTGGAGGATGATCCATAGGCTGATAAGAAGAATGTGTATTCAGTTTCGTTAGGATGAAATGTTCTGTAGATGTCTGTTAAATGCAAATGTTGGATGGTTAATTTTAAGTCTAAAATTTCTTTGCTTAGCTTCTTTTTGGAGGATCCATCTAACACTGCCAAAGGAGTGTTAAAATCTCTGACAATTATGTTGCTAGAGGAAATCAAGTTGCTCATGTCTGTTAGAGTCCGTCTTATAAATTGAGGCGCATTCTGGTTGGGTGCATAAATGTTAATAATTGAAATCTCATCATGTTGAGTGTTGCCCTTAACAAATATGAAGTGACCTTCCTTATCCTTCCTTACTTTTGTTGGTTTAAAGCCTATTGTATCTGCAAATAAAATCACAACACCTGCTTTTTTCTGATTTCCATTTGCCTGAATTATAGATGACCATCCCTTCACTCTGAGTCTGTGTTTATCTTTTACGGTAAGGTGAGATTCTTTAATGCAGCAGATGTCTGGCCTGAGTTTTTGTATCCAGTCAGCCAACCTGTGCCTCTTTAGAGGGCAATTTAAGCCATTCACATTAATTGAGAGTATTGATAAGCCAGATAGTATTTTGGGTATTGAGTTTTTCAAAAGTCCAATGGACATTTTTAATCCTTTCACTACTGTGGAAGTTGGAATTTGATCAAAAGTTTCTAAGTGAGTTTACTTTGGTGGTGGAGGATTGTTCTGTTCATTATAGAGGATAGGTCTGAGAATATCCTGGAGAGCTGGTTTAGTTATGGAAAATTTCTTCAACATGTGCATGTCATTAAAGTATTTAATTTCTCCATCATAGATAAAACTCATTTAGCTGGATACAGGATCCTGGGTTGAAAGTTATTTTGTTTAAGGATATTAAAGGTTGATGACCACTCTCTTCTAGCTTGAAGGGTTTCAGCAGAGAGATCTGCAATCATTCTAATGTTCTTCCCCTTGTAGGTTATGGTTTTCTTATGTCTGGTGGATTTTAGAATTTTATCCTTCATTTTAACTTTGGTGAAGCTAATCATAATGTATCTATGAGAATTTTTATTTGGATTGAGTCATGCCAGTGTTCTGAAACTATCTGCTATCTGAATTTCAGATTCTCTTGGCATGTCTGTAAAATTCTCTTTTATTCTTTCATGAAGCAAAGCCTCTGTATCCTTCACAGCAACCTCATCACCTTCAGGTATTCCTATAAGGTGAATATTAGATCTCTTTGAATTATCCCAGAGCTCTCTGAGAGAATTATCTGTTTTTGATCTCCACTTTTTTCCTCTTTGAACATTTGGGAATGATCAAAAGCTTTGTCTTCAATACCAGAGATCCTTTCTTCTGCCTGTTCCATTCTGTTACTGAGGGATTCTACTGTATTTCTCAGATCTTTGAGGGCTGCAAGTTCTTGCCTTAATGTGTCAAAATATTTGGTGATTTTATCTTTGAATTCTTTGAATTGTTGAGACATCTTTTGAATTACTCCTTGAAATTCTAATTCCATCTTTACCTCCATTCTGTTGATCTTATTTGCTATCCAAATTCTGAACTCGATTTCTGACATCTCAGCCATTTGTTTATAAATGGGTTCTTGTGCTGTGTTTGCCATATCATTCCTTGGGGGAGTTGATCTACTCTGATTGTTCCTGTTGCCAGAGTTTTTCCTGCTGATTCCACCTCATGATTGTTTTTCACTATTGGCTAGATGGGTAGGTAAGGTAGAATTGGATCAGGAGTTCCTGGAGTTGTGGTTAACTAGCCCTTTGTCAAGGATCTGGGACTGATGACTGAAGCTTTTTCCCCTATAACTTTGCAAAGGACCCATACAATATTACAGTCTGAGGCTGAGGAAACCTGCTTGGAGTGGTGGGGTTAGGTGGCTCTGTCTTGTATTCAGCTGGTTCTTGTCTGATCCTAGTGGATCAGTGACTCTGGTGAAGTCTTAGCTGTGGAGAAATTCAAGCAACTAAGACGCCCCACACCCCATGGACAACAACTGGAAGGGGAAAATCAAGCCTTCCCATTACCACACAACCAGGATACCACCTGAGAGGGTCCTTGGGTGGTTGGCTCAGGTTAGGAGTTCCAAACCAATTGACCCAGTCAGTACAAACTCTCAAGTTGGAGAATATGAAAAGTCTCCAGCAACTAGATGGTGGAGGTCTACTGGCTACTCAATATGACTTGCTCTGGTGCTCTGGAATCTGAAAGGCCTGCCCAGTAGCAGAGTTGGACCAGGGGACTATGTCTCTTTCTCCACTTTGGTCCTCTTTCACACCCAGTCACTGGACCCCACAGGGATGAGGTCCTGCTCCCTCCAATAAGCAGATGTGCTGGGGCTTTGTGACTGTCAGGGTTAAAGGAAGGTCAATGCCCCTGCAGCCCGGCCACTACCCTTTGCTACCAGCCTGCTGGGGGAGCTTAGGCCTGTCTGGCTCCAGTACTCATTAGCCAATGGCGAGTGTTCCGCTTGTTCCTGGGGATAACAAATCATCAAATGCTTTTCTCCCTCAGGCACCATTCCTTTGCCTCTGCCGCTCTGCAGCACTGGTATCCCTATAGAGCATATTCTGGTTTCCTCTGGCAGTCCTCAGAGTTGGGGAGGTGTCTTTCTGAGATTAGACCCCTGCGGGATCGCTCTATTGCTACTGGATCTTTGAAGGAAGTGACCCTGAGCAGCTCCCAGGCGACTGCCACAGCTAGGGAGTTCTGGCTGTAGGAACAGCTCCAGGAGAGTGGGGCACATTGATCCAGCAACAGGGTGGGGGATGCTGCACACGGTTCTGCAGTGCCTGGCACCTAGTGACTTCAGCAAGGAGAGAACTCAGCTCACAACTCTTGCCAGGTGGGTGGGGTGCAGTGCCAAGGCTCCCACAGGGCTGAGTGTGCACGGGGTGGGGTGGGGTGGGGGCACAGAACCCACTGCTCTAGCAGGGTTGGAGGCAAGGCTTTGGCTGGGTGGAGGTGGTGAGCTTGGTCCAGCAGGGCAGAGGACAGTGCTCGTGAGCCTCTTCCTGTAGTCTCTGCAGGGGTTAGGCTTCTGGTTCGTCAGGCAAGGGGGAAGGGTGCACTGGAAGTTCAGAATGGCAGGAAAAATGTTAGTTCAATTTTTCTGCCTGGCAAGAGAGTGCTCAGAGTCACAACAGGGTCCCTCTGGGGAAGTAGACCCCACTTCCTACAGCTCTCACCTGTGGGGCGAGACAAGAGGTGCTCAGTTCACCACTCACCTGTAGAAATCTACAGGAGCAAATGAAGAGAAGAGAAAAAAAAAAGGAAACACAACCTTCTTGGGGGAGGGGATGGACACTTTTCCCTTGGGATAAATTTTGTACCTAAAGTTTGCTTTCTTGGAGTAGCAGCTTGCCTCAGCAGAAGTGATGTGCAGTTATCACTCTTCTCTCTTGGCTTGGCTCTCAGTCTTCAGCTTAATTGGATACTTTCTGGATATTATCCTTCCCTCCGGACTGGAGCTTTGGTCAGAGGCTGGCTGCAGTTGGCCATTTTGCCCCTCCCCCCTTTCTTTTGGTTTTTGACACAGAGTCTTATTCTGTTGCCATAGTGTCTTTATAGCTCACAAAAACCTCAAACTCTTTGGTTCAAGCCCCAGCCTCTGGAGTAGCTGGGATACAGGTACCCGCCTCAATGCCCGGCTAGTTTTTCTATTTTTAGTAGAGATGGGGTCTTGTTCTAGTTCAGGCTGGTCTCAAATTCCTGAGCTCAAGCAATTCATCTTGGCCTCCCAGAATAATTACAGATGTGAGCCACTATGCTCAGCCTTGTTTTATGTTTTATGTTTTTATTTACTAACTTATCTCCAGGCTCAATGATAAATCTGTAAATTTACTCTCAATATTGTCAAGTTGGTGACATGCACCTTCCATTTAATTTTCATTTTCTTTTTGGAAAAAACCTAGTTTTTGCTCTAATGGTTTGCTACACAGCTGTGGTCCTGGCACCTGTCTGGACCATCTCCCTGGGATTCCCCTTCGCCTCTGTCCTAGGTCAGAGTCCCTTTTACCTGATTCCAGATCTTCTTCCTTCTTTGCTTGCTTCCTCACTTGGTTCTCAATAGCTTTTTCATAAAGGATGTTTGGAAGGTAAATTTGATATATTGCATGTCTGAAAATGGTTTTATTCTACTGTGCCTTCATGTCTGATAGATAGTTTAGCTGGATATAAAATGTCATGCTGGAAATAACTGTTTATTAAAACATCAAAGGTATTGCTCCACTAAATTTAGTTCTCAATGATCTGTTCAAAAGTACCAAGCCATTTTGATTTATGACCTTTTAAATGTAATTAATTTTTTACCTCTCTGTATATTATCACTCTCTTATATATTATATAATAAAATTTTAACATGATGCACCTTGGTGTTTTTAACAGACAAGATGGGTCGTGTTCAGGGTGGGATTGTCATAGTCCACCTTGGTGTTTTTTGAAAATCTATTTGTGGTGGATATATTTGACGTGTCCTTTCAACCTGGAAAATCATATTATTCAGTTCTAGGAAACATTATTATGTTATTTCTTAAAATATCCCCTCTTATTCTCTAATTTTCTCTGCTTTTTCTTTCTGGAACTGAACTTCGATTCTTTAGATGTTGGGCCTCCTAGATTGATGTTCTGAATGTTCTGGCTTTATTTTGCTTTCTTTTAACTTGCTTTATTTTGTCTTCTCATCATATCTTTTGTTAAACTACTTTAACTTTTTTCATTATTTCTTAGATTAAATTTGTCTAATAAGCTATTAATTTCCAAGACTTCGGGCAGTGCCTGTGGCTCAAAGGAGTAGGGCGCTGGCCCCATATGCCAGAGGTGGAAGGTTCAAACCCAGCCCTGGCCAAAATGGGCAAAAAAAATTATTTTTCCAAGAATTATTGTTTGCTCACTAACTGTTCCTTTTTAGTAGTATCTGGTAATGTATCACAGAGGCAACATCATTCTTATCTCTTTAAAGATGTTAATTATATTTTCCAAAAATGTTTTCTTCTATTCCCTGCCTTGTTTCTGATTCTTCTGAGTTCTTTTTCACTTGATTTGTTTTGGTTTCTGTTTTTCCTGTTAGAGGTTCTTCTCAAATAGTCTCTGTCAGAATAGGAGCTCTCAGAGTGTGCCTGATGGTGAGTTCAGTAGAGAAGGTTCTGCATGAAACTGGCATTTGGTGGGCCTGCCAGTATCTGCATATTTTGTTTAGAAAGCAGGCTGTGCAGAGAGAAGTCCCCCTGCCCCTTCCTTGGAAGGATAAGTCTGGCTGCCAAGGTTCTCAGAGTCGTGTGAGGAGCCAGGTCTATGCATTAGTATCCATTCGGTGCCTGCATTCAGAATGGTACTGGGTTCCCTTGGTCCTGCCTGGGGTTCCTCCATCCGTGGGCCGTGATCAACCTCTCCAGACAGCAAACTTTGTTTTCCATCAAGATAGGGAAGGGAAGTCACCTGGAGGGTGGAACTTGGTTGTTTTTTAGGCTGACTCGCAGCTGCTCCTACTTTCACGTTTTCCCGAGGGATATCAGATGCCCCCCAAACACTGAACTTTTCTGGGGTCGTCAGGTGCAGGTCAGCTTGTGTGTTATTAGGATCTCACTAAGGGAAGGGCAGTTAGTTTTCAGCTCTGCTCTGCCAAATCAACACCCACTGGTCTATCCACCTGCTTTCCAGCTTCCCAACTGCTATGGGCATTTCTTGAGTGCTGCACAGTAATCTGCTGACCTCTTTGTCTTTTAGGGATAATGCTTTTATTATTCATTTGCTGTCATTTGGGGAGGGAGCAAAGGTTAATGCAGTTTTCAAACCACTATATTTAACTAGAAGTCCATAATAGATTAAAGAGATTGGTGATGGAGGGAGGCGAGGGTTTGAAAGGAAAGAGAAGTTCAAAACAAAAACGTCTGTATTAACAAGGTATTGACATTTTTTATAATGCATGGATGACATGACCCCATTCCCGTAAAGGTGTGCATGTGTATCTATTATGAGATATGAAAAAATATGGTCACAAAAATGGTGATGCTTGTTATGTTAGAGTGGGGAGTTTTGAGATGTTATTTGTTTTCATTTTCAAGATTTTCTGGAGAAAAGAAAAAATTAAATGGACAAAGAATATTTGCCCACTGGTACAGAGAGGGCTGGTGGCTGCATCTATGAAAAGTTAAAATACTCGCTCGTTGAAGTGTGGCTTATGCTGCAAGAAAACTGCAAACCACTCCAGCGCCTGTCAGTGGGGAAGGGCATGTAAACCTGGTGCGTCAAGTTCAGGGACAGCCAGCAGCTGTGCAAAGACCGGGTGCTGGGCCCGGCACGTAAGACGGCCCAGATACACCATAAAGTGGACAGCACATGATGAAGCCATTTATGAAAAACAGAAAGAAAAGACCACAAGTCCTCACATCAACCACATCTCCCTGGTGGACTTCCACACTTATCTGTGTGCCCTCTTTTATAAATGTGTATCAAAACTCAGGAGGGGACACGGCCGCTATGAGGAGGGTGGGGCCCGAGAGGAGGATCAGTGTTGGAACAGGTCGGGGGTGGTTGGCAAGGCAGACTTTGGCCTTCATATGCGTTGTTTGATTTTATACAAGTAAAGTATAGCAGGGTTGTGTTTACGGAATGAAAAATAATTATACATACATGTTAATTACAGCAGTAGCCCCCTTATCAGCGTTTTCAGACATCCATGGGGGGCGGTCTTGGAACATATCCTCTGTGGATGAGGGGACACTTACTGTGTACGTTTTTCTTTTATTTATGTATTTTTCTTTTTCCAGAGCGGTAGTCAGGATTTTAGTCCCATTTCCTCCTGGGTCTTTCACAGCCACCATCTGATTTGGTTGAACATCTTTCCAGCCCCCTTGAGCTCTGCACAGCGAGGTGACTCAGGTGGGCACAGCTTCTGTCCAGCTTCCTCCTAGGGAAGGTACTCAAGATAGTTTCAGAGGAACAAGGAAAATTTGCTCCCACCCTGCAGAGAAACTGGATCCTTTTGCTTAAGGGATAGCTTCTCTCCCTTTAAAAAGAAAGGAAGTTCTGCTTAGCCAGGCAGTGAGGCGCTCTGTGTATTTGTCACATGTCTTGTGGCTGAAGTCAGAGGTGCTCGCCCTGAGGGAGCCTCAGCTGCTCCCATTTCTGCTCCTTACCTCCTCTGTGGCCTCTGAGATCAGTTCTTGCACAATGGAGGGGCTGCTGCCCGGGGAAGGACTCTGACCTGGCTTACGGTGGCTGCTCACCCAGGTGGCTGGTGCTCTGCGGCCACACGTGTTGGGCAATTCTCCTTCAAAATCTGCCGGTCATGTGACCCGTGCTTTGTTTCTCCTGCTCCTGCGGCCTGGTCCTTATCTAAAATTTGGAATCTTTTTGATGCTGGAAGCTCAGCTAGTCCACCTCTGATTTGGAGCTCCCTGCAGTCCCGGCTGTGCAAGGCACTTTGGGCTGAGGAGAAGGGTGAAGAACAAATGCAAATTGTCTGCAAAACTGTCAGTCTTCTAGGTCACAGCCAGAGGAGCCTGTGCCCAAGCCTTGTGAAAACTCAGAAGTGAGCCAAGCTGGGCAGAGCCTGCAGGATAGAGGACAGGGTGCGGCCAGCTGTCAGTGTGGGAGCACCAGAGGCCCGGGGGCTGTCTTGTCTAGGCTTCTACACAATGTTTGTGAGTTGGATCCTTCCAAGGGCTGGACTGAGAGGGGCAGACAGCCAGGGCCAGGTTGCAGGCCCGTGCCAGGTCCCTGGGATTCCCAGGGCGAGCAGGGCCGTGCTTGGACCAGAGCAGGCGTCCAGTTCCAACACCGAGGCTCAGGGGTGCACCTGAGCTCTCAGGCGTCCAAGTTGCATTTCCGACCCACGCGTAGCACTAGCCACCGAAGAAAGGATACAATGAGAACATGAAAAGAAATGAGGTTGTGCTGAAATATTTATGGAAGAAAACCATAGGATGGATGGAATTTGCTTAAAAGTAGTCCTGGAGGGATGTGAGATCCCTGCCACAGAAATACAGGTAAATATTTACCAGGTAGAATAAGATCATGACCCTGATAGTGATAAACTCCTTTGCAAATATCAGACGCTTGGCCAATAAATATGGAAAATGTTATTTTCGATGCTGAGTATACGGTTGTGGTTGCCTGGTGCTCTATGTTGCCAAGACTCCTGGAACAACCCAGTGACAGAGATAAAGGACTCCAGAGTGGAGCTGCTCTGTGTGCCGTGGGTCAGACGGGGAGACGTGAACCGTGTAATCATCACACCTGGGGCAGCAGCAGGACCCACGTATTTTCATTTTGCCAACGTTGATCTCTTCCTCAGCCTTTCTCTGTCATCTCTTTTTCATCTTGATCTTTCTCCTTCTGCGTGTTCCCTGTAGCCGATCCCTTAAAAGCATATATATTGGTCTATCAGAACACAGAAAGGCTTCACTAATTTGGGGACAATGAAAAGTCTCATAGTAACGGCACCCAAGGAAAAGCCAAGGCTGGGCAGGTTGGACAGGAGGGCTCTCCCCTGGGGTGGGAACAGGCTGATGACCTCCTGCAGAAACTGAGATTGCAGGGACTCACAGCATTAATGTGCCATTAGAAATCTCTACACCCCAAATGGTAGAAAGAATTAACTTCACCCTAAGCCTGACATTATTACTCTCACTCCATTCCCTAAGCTTAAGCTTCCTGCGTTTTGGAGCACCCTAAATCAGGATTAAAGGTGAGTGTACCGGGCCAGAGCTGAGCCCCTAAGCAGAGCAGGAGCCCCTGCAGGGGAGCGTGGCGAGGCTGCCCCGCAGCAGAGGGTGGCTGCTTATCTCTGTGGCCCATCTGGCTGCCCACCTGCTTCTGTGACATGGGGCAAAGACAGGTGGCCCTATTTGCTGTGCACTAGGGGGGGACTTGGGCTCACTGCAGACCCTGCTATGCAGAGCTGGAGGGCTTTGGGTGCGTTTACTTTCCCACAGCTGTAGAAGCCCCAAAGACCTCTCTGTTTGGGAAAAAGTTCCTTAAACTGGAGGGTGCTCCGTACTCTAAGGCCCAGTGTATCACTGCTGTGGTGGAGGTTCGTGGCAGCAGACTGGCCACTTTTATCGTGACGGGCTTGGGCACAGTTGTTCACAGAGGAAGGACTGCTTCTCGCTGACGTTTTCAACACGTGCTGGTTGAATACCTGATGTTTGCAAAGGACACGGGTCGTGGCTAGGATTTGCCGTGAGCCAGTCCACCAGTGGTCAAGAGAGCTGCACAGGTCCCGTGGAGTCTTAGGAGTGTATGCCCCAGGACACGCCACAGCCGAGGGACTCCAGAACCACTCTGTCCTGGGTCCTATACCTGAGCTAACCGGCGATGCTGAGCTTAAGCTCTGCGGGTCATCTTGTTCCGGGAGGGACGAGAGTGCTGCCCTGGCCGCTCCTGGCCGCTCCTTCTCATCTCAGGATGCTGTGTTCTCGGTGCGTTCTACACTTACTCTGAGGGCCGGGCCAGGCGAGGCCGTCAGGAGTCTTGTGCTCCTGCTGTGGAGCTCTGCCGTCCGGCTGCTCTGGGTCACTGCCCACTCCCCTGTCTACTCCCAGCCCCAGGGACCGCTGCTGTCTGACCTTGGTGGGAAGTGTGAAGGGAGCATCTTACCTCTCTGACGCGGGGCTAGCCGCCTGAGCCAGTTGCCACTGCAGCTTCAAGGGGGATGCATATGGGGGACCCCACCAACGCACCTCCCAGGATCTGTGTGGGGATGGCCAAGGCCCCGAGTGCAGCTGCCGGGTACCTCCCCGAGCAGCACCCAGAGGGTGCATCGAGCCCAGAGCCAAAGCTGGGGGAAGACGTGTTTCAGTGTGAGGTCTGGGGCCATGTTGGTAACCGCAGCCTTGTGCTAGGACAACGGACACGCACCTGCAAGTATTAGAAAGGTCATTTTCCCCAGATCCCTCCAGGGACTGTCCAGGGCAGAGTGGGCAGGGGTGATGGTGGGAGATATTGGATTGTGTTGCTGGCTCCTAGGGGCTCAAAGGCTTAGTCACCACGTCCAGAGTGCGCAGGAGAGGGGTCGGTGCTCAGGGCCAGAGTGCCGCCAATCCATTGGCTCGCCCCCCCGTCTTAGTCAGCTCAGCTGCCGTCCAAAGGGCCACCAGGGCTGAAACGCTGAAATGTACCGTCTCTCAGCCCCGTAGTGGGAAGCCTGAGATGAACCTGTTGGCGGGTTGGCTTCTCTTGAGAACTCTCTCCTTGGCTTGTAGACGGCTGTCTTCTCCCTGGGTCCTCAGATGGTCACCCCTTTGTGTGTCTGTGTCCAAACTTCTTCTTATAAAGATACGGACCACACTGGATTACAGCTCACCCCGAGGGCCTCATTTTAACTTATTTCCCTGGAGCCCCTATCTCCAATACAATCTCATTGTGAGGTACTCTGGGTGGGGCTTCAACGTAGGAATTTTGGGGGAACATAATTCAGCCCATATACCCTGGAGGAGGCCCCTGACCTCTTAGCACCTCTCTGGGTGTGTCCCTTTGGCTCCACAGTATCCTAAGAACCCTTCCCACTCCGAGGCCGGCTCCTCACGCTGCCTGCTAGCTGAGACCCCTTCCCACCCTGAGCCTGGCACCTCACGCTGCCTGCTAGCTGAGACCCCTTCCCACCCCGAGCCTGGGTCCTCACGCTGCCTGCTAGCTGCCCTGCCAACCTGAGCTCCTGCAGGGACTCGTGGTACCCTTGTGCGGTGTCAGCTCTGGGTGTCTCTAGCCAAGCCTAAGGCATGAGGGACTCTAAGAACCAATGTTGGCCCAAGAGTGAGCAGGTGCATGGGGAGATGGTGCTCAGGACTGCAATTTCCTGGAAGAAAGAAATTTTCCTGGAAGCTGGGCTGGCAGTGCCTTGCTGGTTGGGTGCACCCCTGGTGTGGGCATCCTCCCACCTCTGCAGGGCAGAGGGAGGGACCCACTGTCTCTGCACTCAGCCCAGCCCCTGCCCTGGGGTCACTCAAGTGCTGGCCAAGCATCTTCCCAGTGAGAGGAGGCCGGGCCTGTGGGCCACCCTGGCTTTGGCTGGCCCACCCCCTTTGTGCTGAAGACATTTGTGTGCAGCCGTTTGATACTGTGGCCAAGCTTTTAAAATTCAAGGAGGAAAATGGATGAGAGACTTTGGCTTTCCACTTGGAACTTGCACAAGGACAGCGCCACCCCGTTTGGCCCTGAAATCAGCTCAGTGCTGTTATTACGTCCTTCTCCTGACAAAGACGGCAGCAAGGTGGAAGGGCGTGCCCCAGATGCAGGGTGGCACTGCCTATTTGGGCCCTGGCTGGCCAAGCATAGTCAGGGGCTCGTCACTCTCCCATCCCTGCAGCCCCTTCCAGGACCAGGCACAGAATCCGTGGCCACCTGTGTGTCTGCTGCTGTCCCCACTGAGGCTCTGTGATGGGAAGGCGGGGGCTCAGCCATGCCCGGGCTCCCCATCAGGAGCACAGTTTGCCCCTGTTCCCTTCTTGGCATTCACAGGGCCGGACACTGTCGTCTCTCTTTGACCCCAAGAAGGGACAGAGCTCACACCTGCAACTTCTGACCCAGAGCTGGAGCCGGGGCAGAGGTCAACAAACCTTGAGAGGGAGGAAGGCGTGTTAGGAAGGCTAGCACCCCGGACACTGCACCTGAGTGGATGCTGGTAAAGGTGGGGGGAGGTGAATTCGGCAAGGTGGGAGGTGGCGCTGGCACGGGCGCAGATATGGAGCGTCCCTCACCTGAGACAGTGAGCCTGGAGCCCTGGTGGGCTTTGTTCCTGTTTGAGGTAGTTTCCTGGGGTGGAGCAGCTTAAACAGCAATTCCAGAGCCTGAAAGTCTGAGGCTGGTGAGTCCAAGTGTGGGTGTCCTCTGAGGGCTGCGAGGGAGAGGCTGAGGCAGGCCACATGCACACACACACACCCCTCTGCCACTGCTGCGGTCCGTAGCCATCTTGGGTGTTCCTGATCCCGGACTTTGTCTTCGCATGGTGTCCCCTGGTCTGGGCACACATTGCCTCTTCTTAGACACCTGCCGTATTGGGTGAGGGTCCACCCTAGTGACCTCACTTTAATTTGCATACCCCTGTGAAGACCCTGTTACCAAATAAGGTGACATTCTGAGATCCAGGCCATTAGGACTTCAGCAGAGGAATTTCAGAGGATACTCAAATCAGAAGGTCACTCCATCTGACAGAGGAGCTGGGCATCAGTGGGGACAGCGGGCAAGCCCTCTCAGCCTCTGGGACCAGAGCTGAGTCCCTCGGGACGGGGCCTCAGGGGCTGACTTTGCCATCGTCCAAATACTCCGTGTTCAAGATTGTTGTGTCAAGTCACGTCATATCACACCATCAATCATTGTCACTTTTCCTCCTTATAATGGCCCTGGGGCTGTGTTTCCTTTACCGCCACAGAGCATGGAAAGGACTGTGACTGGAAGGACTCCCCTTCTCTTGCAGGGAACAAGGGAGTGAGGCCAACTGCCACCCCAGGCCTTCCTCCCAGGTCCCCGGCAGGCCCCGGGGCTGTGGCTCAGGTGGGCACGTGGCGCTGCGGGAGGTACTGGGCAGAGGCTGTGAGGTCTGGCTGGCTGGTGTGGCCACCCTGGGCCATCCCCACACTTCTTTCTCACTCATGGCAGGATGTGCCGCAGTTGTCACGGTACCTGTCCAGAGGGCACATCTCCTCTTTCCTGCCCCCCTCAGGTGGAGAGTCAGGGTGCCTGGGGTCCTGGGGTCCTGGGGCCACTTTCAATGGCATCTGGGTCTGCAAGTGACTGCCCTGGGAGGGCCTCCCGCTTACCCACCCCCACCCCCACCCCCACCCCCATTGGGTCCCCTAAGTGCGGATACAAATAAGGGCAGGCCCAGCTTTAGCCAGGCACAAAGCTTGTACGGTTTGGGGACCCTCTTAGAGAAAATGAATGCAACATTAAGTGCCGGGCTGTACATCTGAGGAATCAAGTTTGAGCTTTGCAGGATCACACCTGTAATCCCCGCACTTTGGGAGCTGAGGCAGGAGGATCATTTGAGGACAGGAGTTTGAGACCAGCCTGGGCAACATCGGAAGACCCTGTTTCTATAATGACAGTAACAAAATTAGCCACACGTGGTGGCAGGTGCCTGTAGTCCCAGCCACTCAGGACGTGGAGGCAGGAGAATCATTTGAGCCCAGGTATTGGAGACTGTAGTGACCTATGATTGCACCCTGCATTCCAGACTGGATGACAGAGTGAGCTGATGTCTTTAAAAACAAAAGAGAAAAAGTTTGAGCTTCCTTTGCTTCAGGGAAAACTCAGCTTTGTGTGTCCATAGAGGCCCCCAGTGTGGATTGATGTGATGTCCTCCCCCTGCACCCAATACTGTTTTGACAAATGGTGACCGAGCCTCATGTTCATCTCTACCATCAGGGTGCCCATCGTATGCCTACACATTGTTAGTGCTGTGAGAAGGACAGAGTCCCTGTCTCCAACGGGCCTCCCGGCCCCGATATAGGAGGAAGGAACCGAGGGTCTCACTAAGTCAGGTAATGCAGGGTCATCTTACTGCCTGGTGACGCTTGCAGTGACCAAAGATGGCTCCATCGTGAAGTTTGCACAGTTTAAAAAGAAAACAAAACCCTTTTTATATGTCTGCTAAATCCAGAAAAACACCTACCTTTAACTTTGGCAGACTCTAGCAATTGTGTTCTGTCCATTGAGAAGTCAGAGGAAGAGCTAATTTTAAAGACATGGCATAATTTGAGTGAACTTTTTAAAAAACCTAATTGTTGAAACATTGCCCATTGTTCTTCCTCAGATGTGAAAATAAAATCCCAGGAGGTTCTCGAGATGAGCATTTTAGAGAAGAAATGACTCTGACAGACTCACTTCACTGAATGCACCTGAGAACCCATGCGTGGCTGTGAATACCAGAAAATCCCCAAACTCAGAACTTTAGAAATGTCAGATTTTTGAAAGCATAAAAACAAAAAGAGGAAGAGTGTAAAGCAATCCAACCACAGGTGTGCCCCAAGAACAGGGCTGCAGCCTGTGCGTCCCAAAGAGTGACTGAGGGGTGGTCATTTTCTGGTGGGTAACCACAGGGATCTCTTAATGTCCCCTCCACAGCAAAAGCAAGTCAGCCTTGAACTGGCAGCAAGCTCCATTCTGGTCCTCTGCCAGGCCTGGAGGACCCGGGGCAGTCTCAGTGAGGGGACTGGAGGTCTCAGCACTGATGCTCTGAGAAGGTGCTCACACCTGCCCTGGGCTCCTGATGCTCCGAGCAGGACCCTGGTCACTGTGAGGACAAGGGCCGGCGATTTCCAGGGTCTCAGCTGGACACTTACTCAGGACAGCAGGGCACGAGTGGGGGTGGCTCTGAGGAGCAAGATCTGGGTTCTGCAATCTTTATATTTATTAAGACCCACAGACCAGACAAGCTGGCACGGGTACTATTCCCGGAAGCAGCGTTTGGTTCTGATCTTAGCCAGTGTTACCCTGGACAAGGCGCCTGTGGTGCAACACGCTGTCCACGCACCAGGCTCACCCGGCAGGTTCTGCCAGAGGAGAGAAGGCAGACGCGGGAGACACAGAGATGCTCACTTCCTCTTGATACTGAATTATTAATAGTTTCATTTATAATCATAAACTTAAAAAGTGATGAGAGTAAAATAACGCAGAATTGGCACCCCACCTGTGTTCTCAGGATTCAGCCTCTCCTACAGGCCTCTGTAGTGACCCACAGTGACCCTGCCGCCTACACCACTGTCTACACCAACTGCCTTTACCCACCATCTGTACCCAGCTGTCTGTGCTAACTGCCTGTCCCCTGAGAGCCACACCCCACTGCTCCAGCAAAGCAGAGTCAGGTGAGGAGTCACAACCACGCAGATGTCACAACCTCAGGACGTCCAGAGCAGGGCACTGCCAATCTGCAGTCTGTATGACTCTGGCTCTGTGTGGCCTCCTGAATATCCTTTAGATGAGATGAAACTGAGCTGGTCCGTTGCGCCTCCACCCGTGTCATGCGTGTGGGTCCCTGGGGATCTTGGTAACACAGAGTCCCTAATGAACTTCTAGGAGATATAAATGCTGGTAGTCCTCAGAGCACGCTGTGAGTAGCAAGAACTAGGATGATACTCTGCCGAGGAGGATTCTGGACGGACGGAGTCATTATGCCCCAGGGGAGCCCCAGGTCAGCCCCCCGCCCTCCACCCTGGGAGCCTCTCTTTGGGGGAGTGCCTTGTGTGTCCATTCCCCTCCCAAGGCAGGTGGAAGGATGTGTCCAGGGAAGCTTCTGGGGTGGCCGGGGGCCCTTCTGTCATGTCACCCTCCTCCTTTCCCTGTTTGTCTACCGAGAACACAGACTCAACGCACTGTTAGCGGGGAGGCTGATGTGCAAGCGGGAGAATGAAAGCCATCTTCTAGACCTGGGGAAACGAAGAGCCTGCAGGAGCCCGGCCCCCATGTGTGTGTGCCCCGGGCCACGTGTCTCCAGGTTTCCAGTTCCCTGAGAAGACACCTCACCCATTACATCACCATTTTGCAGCTTTCCGTACAGGCTGCCAAACAAGATTCCAACCAAAAATCCTCGCCTGGGATTTGCCTGCCCAAATATGAGGGAAACTTCCCCAAAGAGGCCACCCCAGGAGGATTCAAAGTGCCGGGGAAGGCTGCGGCAGCGACTTCGTGTGCCTTTGGCCTTTCACGCTTGGTGCTATTGGTCACAGCTTCCCTTGGGACCTACGGAAAATACGGAATTCCTGAAAGCAGCAAAAATGTACTCCATGTACATAAAATATCTAATTACAGACACCACCGAGAGACTTCAAAGCTGCATAGAGCAAAAGAGAGGGCACTCACGTAGCGAGCCCCACCACGAGCCGGCTGTGTCCTCTGCGTTGCCGCTGAGTCCCCGCAAGGTCAGAAGAACGGCTGGGGAGGTCGGCTCCCTGTGCTGTCCCCAGACGAGCCACAGACGGTGCCCGTGGGACCTCCACTCAGGACCCTCACTTCGCCCCTGGGAAGGGCTCTAGTGACAAGCTCACATGGTTTTTACTAAATGTACAGAAGTGAGATATTTTGATTTATTTATTTCTTAAAGAATGTTCTGGCTCGGCGCCCGTGGCTCAACGGGCTAAGGCGCCAGCCACGTACACCTGAGCTCGCGGGTTTGAATCCAGCCCGGGCCCGCCAAACAACAATGATGGTTGCAACCAAAAAATGGCCGGGCGTTGTGGTGGGCGCCTGTAGTCCCAGCTACTTGGGAGGCTAAGGCAGGAGACTCGCTTGAGCCCAGGAATTGGAGGTTGCTGTGAGCTGTGATGCCATGGCACTCTACCCAGGGTGACAGCTTGAGGCTCTGTCTCAAAAAAAAAAAAAGAATGTTCTAGTTACTCTGGCTATGTAACAAATTGCCCCCAAATCTAGTGGCTTTCTTTTTATTTATTTATTTATTGTTTTAGACAGACTCTAGCTCTGCCCCCGGGGTAGAATGCCCTAGAGTCATAGCTCACAGCAAACTCAAACTCCTGGAGTTGAGCAATCAATCCTCCTGCATCGTCCTCCCGAGTAGCTGGGACTCAGAAGCTGCCGCCACACCCAGCTAGTTTGTTTTTTTTCTATTTTTAGCAGACACGGGCTCTCACTCTTGCTCAGGCTGGTCTCAGACTCTTGTGCTCAAGGGATCCACCCACCTCAGCCTCCCGGAGTGTTAGGATTACAGGTGTGGCCAGGTGTGGCCACAGCTTAGTGGCTTTAAATGATAATAATCAGAGGCTGGACTTCTTGTCTAGAGAAGATGGTTTAGCCTTGTCTCGCTGCTTGGCCCTGTTAGACATTATAGCTGGTTGAATGTCTAAGAAGTATAAACGCTGGAAATAAAACAAAAGACAACTCCTGTTCTGAGATGAAGGTGAACTGGGGGGGTGGCAGGACCGAGCGTCCAGCACAGAGTCTTCTCCCAGCAGAGAAAGGGCAGCCAGGCTCAATGCTTTCCGCTAGAGTATAAGGTAGCCCAGGAAGGCCCATTTCTCACCCTGTATGAGTCCCTGTGGACAGAGGCGGGGAACGTGCCCTCCCTCTCCGACAGGTCCAGGACTCCCCTTCCTCAGATGGAGAAACCGTGCAGCCTGGAGCTGGGGCCTGAGCTTGGGATCCCCAACCATAACAAACAGCAGCTCAGGGAGCTTCTTCTTCCCTGCAAGACTGTGACTCCCTCCCCTCCCCCGAGACTGAGGCTGAGACAAATACACCAGGCAGCAGGGGGCGCTGTCCACCCTATCAGAAGTGCTCCTGCTCTGGCTCCCAGACACTCCTCTCACCTGGGAGGCACCAGGCAGTTTGGTCTGAGGAAGTTTCTCCTGCTCCCTGAAGCAGCACCTGCTGCCCCGTCACATGAGAAAAATCAAGCAGACTAAAAAAGCACAGCACTGGCTCTGAAAAGTAAATGTCATTACAACCACAACCCACAAAAGTAGGCCACACCTGCATTGCTAAACCTACACAGGGTGGCTGCCTACTAAAATAAAAAAGTTTAAATAGGACCTGGAGTTTCCTAACATGAAAGCCAAAATTCCAGGCTGCAACAGAAAATCGTCTGTCATACCAAGGACTGAAAAAATTGCAACTGAATGAGGAAACAATCAACTGGTCTTACAGTGAGATGAGTCAAAATTGGAATCATTTGACGGAAATTTCAAAGCAACCAGAACAAAAACGATTCAATAACGAATCACAAATTCTCTAGAAACAAATGAAAAAAATAGTAACCTCAGCAGAGAAACAGAAGAATTATAGAGCCAAAAGATACAATGAAAGAAACAAACATTCACTGGGTGGACTAAATAGCGTAGTGGAAATAACCAAGGATAGAATCAGTGAACTTGAGAACAGATCAGTAGAGTTTATCCAATCTGACCAACAGAGAGAAAATAGGCTAAAATAACTTAAAAAATAAATAGAGCCTCAGGGACCAGTGGGCCTATTAAAGAAAAAGCCAACATTCTTATTTTAGAATTCCAGAAGGAGAAGAGGAAGAATGGAGCTGAAGAATCTCAGAGGAAATAATGGCCGAAAATCCCCCCAAATTTGGCAAAAAGACCTTAACCCACAGATTCAAGAAGTTCATGGAGGATTAAAGCCAAGGAAATCCACACCAAGATTCATTGTAACCTAACTTTCAAAAACTAAAGACAAAGAAAAAATTATTGAAAGCAGCCAAAGAGAAATAACCGATTACTTGTAGGGGAAACACCAGTTTGAATGTCAGGGGCTGTCTCACCTGAAACCATGCAGCCTAGAAGGCTGACGGAATTGAAAGAGAAATAGGCCCCTTCTGTTAGATATCATCTTTCGCAAAGAAAGTCTCCCAAAGTGGAGAAGCTCCAAGGTCACAACACCTAAATCCTCCAAGAGACTAACTAACAAGGCTATAATTTGAACCAGGGTCTCTTGGCCTAGGTCCTCGGGGAAGGAGAACAGAGATGGGATGATGAAGAAATTCACAGATGACGTTTTCAGCTAGCCCAGGAGCGATTAGGGCCGTGTCAGGAGGCAGCTGAATAATGGCATTGGGTTCAGTGGTGGCCGGGCCCAGCACAGCCCAGTGGAGCCAGCATCGTCAGCAAGTGGGTGGGAGAGGCTCCGGTGAGGGTGGGGTGTAGACCAGGGCTGGAGCACCAGACACTGCCACTGGCAGACACCTCCAGAGAGCCCTGGAGGGCTTAGGAAGAGAAGCTCCGAGGAAGGGCATTGGGGCAGGGGCAGGAACAGGGGCAGGGCAAGACGGAGACCCTGTCAGGGCTGGAAAGTTGGAGGCTGAGCACTGGGCCTGCATGAGGGGGCACAGTTGTGTCCCTGCGAAGGCGGGAGTCCTCACTCAGGTCCCTGGTTGGGGCTGTAACCTAAGGGAAAGGGGTAGAGGAAACTCTCTCCACCCTCCAGAGGGTTGGCCAGGAAGCAAGTCTCTGCCTGAGGACCAGGGAAGAGCAAAGGAAACCCAGCCCCTGCAGCACTGGTGTCATCATCTGTGACCCCGTAACAAATCGCTGCAATTTGGTGACATGAGCTCACATGAGTATATTATCTCAGAGTTGCCATGGGTCAGGAGTCCATGCTCAGCGTAAAGAGATCCTCTGCTCAGGTCTTAGCAGGCTGTAATCTAGATGTCCTCTCCAAGCTGAGCCAGACTGGTGGCAAAATTCAGCTTGCAGGTTGCAAGATTCAATTCAACCATACAGTTCCAAGATCCGGGTCCCCATTTTCTTGGAAGCTGCAGCCCACCCAGCGACTCTCCCAGCTTCTCAAGGGCACTCTTGATCCTTGCCACATGGAACCCACGGTCAGTTTGCTGTCTCCCAGGTAGGGGTCTCACTGATGCTTCCACTTCTTTTTAAAGGCTCCTCTGATTGGGTGAAGCCCACTTAGGATAACCTGGAGGGTCTCTTGATTAACCGATTGGTGACTAATCATGGAATGTGCTCAAGGGGAAGGAATTCTACTGAGAGTTTACATGGGGTAAGGATCTTGGGCCCATCTTAGAATCCCTCTCACTGCATTTGGGTTGGGGGTCTGAATTTATTCCCTTCTTGGGTTGTGGAAATCCTCATGATTGGCCCCTATCCAGGAGATACTTTTGTAGCGCATGGCAGAGGCAAATGGATATTCTCACAGAACAAAACAAAACAAAATCAAACCTGTGTCACTGAGAATAATATCGCAGTAAAAAAAAAAAAAAAGACCAAACATACAGGAACACCTTCTACCACATATGCAAGTCAGGAGGCAAAACAAACAGGGAGTTTAGCACCCTGAGACCTGGGGATCTTGGTACAAACCCACTTTTCTTAAATGAGCAAGCGTAATGCTGCTTCCTTATATCAACTTAACTGTTGAATCTAGATATTGCTTTAACAGTGAGAATGAGTGAAAACCACTGTTTATATAATTATAAAAATTCTCATTATGAAATCAAAGTATTAAAACACTTTGTGATGTCTTCCACACTCATGAGAATGTATCACATGTGACTCCCTATGCTGTTTGAGCATGATACGTACAATTTGTGGCTGATTCCCAAATCTAAGCATTGCTTTAGGAGTTTGAGACAGTTCCGACTGCCACCACCTCAGCAGAGCCAAGTTTCTCCAAACTGAAGTAAATTAAAAAAAAAATTTATATATATATATATATATATATATATAAAACAACTATTTTGATTCAAAAAATTTTGTCTAACTCGGGAGGCTGAGGCAAGAGAATTGTTTAAGCACAAGATTTTTTAAAAAATATAATTTATGAATATTTTCTAGCAAGATAATTGTCTTTTCTGCTGATATTTTCAAAGCAACACTGTGATTTGTTGGGTCTCTGGAGAGAAGCACAAGATTTTGAGTTTGCTGCAAGCTGAGACTCTATAGCACTCTACTAAGGGTGACATAGTGAGACTCTGTCTCAAAAAAAGAAAAAGTTGGCTCGGCCCCTGTGGCTCAACGGGCTAAGGCGCCAGCCACATACACCTGAGCTGGCGGGTTCGAATCCAGCCTGGGCCCGCCAAACAACAATGGTGGCTGCAACCAAAAAATGGCTGGGCGTTGTGGCGGGCGCCTGTAGTCACAGCTACTTGGGAGGTGGAGGCAAGAAACTCGCTTGAGCCCAGGAATTGGAGGTTGCTGTGAGCTGTGATGCCACGGCACTCTATCCAGGGTGACAGCTTGAGGCTCTGTCTCAAAAAAAAAAAAAAAAGAAAAAGTTTGTCTAATTTGGCTCTCCTATCAATTGGACACAAAAGTGAAGATCTTATTATGTCAACATAATTAGCAATTTTTCTGAAATAAAAGCGAGAAAAATAAATTTTGCAGGATAAATATCAGTTTATGAATTATGATTTATTATTCATGCAAAGAACACCAACACATCCCCCTCACACCCAATGTGCACAGTGATTAACTCAGCCATCTGCGATATGTAACTAATAGTTTTACACACATTAGCTTGATTTATGTCTTTGCATATTTAGATAATGTCAAAGGGCCCGAACGTTGTCATTCCAAGAGGGTGGCTGAGGAGAGAGTGTGAATTTGGGGAACGTAGCAGAGGGCATCCCTGGCACAAAGGGGTCTGAGGGAGTGGGGCCACCTCCTGAGCAGCTGTGTTCAGCAGGGGTGCCCAGGCCAGCAGCAGGACTGCCCACACATTACTGGATTATCTTGGGTTGGGCCTCCATGCACTGCCATGGGACAGTGAGTAGCAACGGCAGGAACCAGTGTGATAAACAGCAGCCCCCCTAAAAACCTAGGTTTTTCTCAGCCTGTTTCAGCTTTAGTCCCCCGCATGCTCCCCCTGGTTAATTTCAAAGGCAGGTTTCAGAAGAGAACAGGGAAGTTCTCCGAGTCCCCCAACTCCCTAGCAATGGTAACACAATGATGAGAAACTTACCCCAACCCCCCAGCAATGGGCAAACAATGGTGAAAACATTACCTGTATGAAGTTCCCAGGTTACTGCATTTCCAAAGCTGTTTCTGTGCCAACCGTTACGATGTACGCCACGCAGTCCCCACGCTGTAGCCCCCTGACTGTAACCCCACCCCCAACCCTGGCTGACAGCTACGTTTTGCTTCTGTTTTTGCTTGCTTGCAATGAAAAGGGTATAAAAGCCTACCTGCTTCTCTCTCCGGGGCCGTTCGCCTTTTTAGCAGTGGCCCCCTGAGCAGGAGTAAATAAAATCACCTCTGATTTGTACCCAAAGTGGGGGTCTGTATTTTTCTTACGGGTGGCTATAGTTACAACACCAGCCATTCCATAGAAAGGAAACTTCCAGCCACCACGTCCCCAGGAATTTTTTTTTAATTTTTTTAAGAATTCAAGGGGAGAGGGAAGATATGGGGCTTTCTACTTTTAAGGCAGGTGAGTACCAGAGTGATTGTATTCTGAGTCTGCATTCTGAGTCTGTGGAGTTACACACCAATAATAGCTTGTTCTGTGAGGGGGGAGGTGGGATGGAGGCCAAAGGTAAGTCTCTGACCTGGGCTCAAGTGCTGGCTCCCTTCCTGGCTGGCTGTGTGACCTCGCCTGTCAATGGGGGTCACAGGCAGCTTCCATGCCTCTGGGATGCAGCTGCCCAGTGGGCTTTGCCCAGCTGTAGTGCTCAGTGAGGGCTTGAGCAAAGTAGCGCTCCTGCCCCTCACATGAGGCAATCCTCAGGTGTTTGTGGTGTGGGTTAACTCACCTAAATGCAAGTCACCAAGGCTGGAGGATCAATCGCTTTCTCCAGGTGTGCTCAGATTGCCTGCGCCCCTGCTGCTCTCCCTGGCACACCTGCTGTTCCCTCCCTAATCCTCTCTTTGAGTACCCAGCACCCTGTTCCTCCAGCAGCTGGCCTCACAGAGAAACTCGAGGGACCAGGCACCTGCCTCCCTCACCTGTGGTGCTGTCAGCCAGCCCCCCTCCTCCGCTCCCACTGTGCTCGCCCTCCCCTGTGGCTGAGACCCTTCCCCTCACCTTCCTCAAGAACTTCATGCCAAGATGCGGATTCAACCCAAGTGCCCATCAACCCAGGAAGAGAGTAATCAACTGTATACCATGGAATACTATGCAGCCATTAAAAAAGATGAAGACTTTACATCTTTTGAATTTATCTGGATGGAACTAAAACACATTCTTCTTAGTAAAGTATTACAAGAATGAAAAACAAGTATCCAGTGTATGCAACACTGATCTGAAACCAATAGATGAACAACCTCGTGCCCACACGAGAGAAAAACGCACTTAAATTCAAGTGGGGGGAGCAGGAGAAGGGTGGAGGAAGTTGGGGGAATTGGTGTGCTCTCACCTAACATGCACAATGTAACGCAGTGGTTCTCAACCTTCCCGACGCCACGACCCTTTAGTACAGTTCCTGTGGGTCCCGACCCACAGGTTGAGAACCGCTGATATAAAGGTACACAGCACACCCCTGGGTGAAGGACTCAACTTCAGCTTGAACTTTACCTAACAAACTCAAACAGTGTAACCTAAGCATTTGTACCCTCATATTAATCCGAAATTTAAAAAAAAAAGAAAGAAAGAATTCCGCTTCGCAGGTGCCAGGCTGGCTGCTGGAAGCCAGGCCATCCTCACCGTTTCTCCACCCCCTTCCCTGTCCCCTTCTCTCTGCCCCTTTTCCCTCCACCTGTGTAAGACGGCCTCTCCCCAGAAACAGGCCTTTGCAAGATCACCTCGGACACACTTCTCTTCAGCCTGAAAGGTATGCGCCTTCTCCGGCACTCAAGGGTGGGCGGCTCTGGTGAGCATTTTATAACACAACCTGGATGAAGGAGCCAGCCCGGGCCCCCTCACCAGCAGGTGGGGACTGTCAGCCACTTTCTGACTGTCTCCCAGCATGTCAGGCTGGAAGTAGAAAGCTGGAGCCAGCATTTCTCCCAGCCAGACTGCCATGCAGAGTCTGCTGGGGGAAGAAAGTGCCCGGGAAGTCACCCAGCAAAGGAGAGTCCTCAGACACCAGCTGGCTCTATGGGGGCGTCCATTCCCAGGGGCTGGCGCTGCGCCTCCCAGCCGACAGGGATTGAATGATTTACCCGGCATCCTATCATCGTGACATTTCAGAGCCCAGGCCTCAGGCCAACCCGGACACTCTTCTCGCCACCCCTCACTGCCGCCTCTCAGAGAGGCTCAGCCCCAGCCATGTGTCCCAGCTGCCCCAGGCCCCTTCTCCTTTGGGAATGAGAGCTGTTGTGCCTTGTGGAGGGTCCCAGAAGTGGGTGTGGTGAGCCTAAGGGTCCGATGGAGGGCTCTGAGACTCAGGGTGGTGGAGGGATGGCGTTCCCATGCCCACCCCCACTCCCCAGGGTCACATCTGCTCTGTCCCTGCTCCAACCTAGGCCCTCATGCCTTGTGTGACTGGTACCTGTCCCCCAGGCCCCTCTCTTCCCCCACACCCTCCTTCACATGCAGGGTTCTGGGCTGGGGCCTGGCTGGATGGTCCCTCACTGAGCCCCTGGAACCTCTAGGCAGCTCAGTTATCTCTTCAAGAATAAAATCTGTCCTGAGCTTTGTGCAGGCTCTGCTTGTTCCCTGGAATGTGGACATGCTAGAAACAACGGCTGCTGACACTACTGTTCAGGCTCCTCTTGGTGCACAGCAGAATCTTCTGGAAGACTGGCTGGGGGAAGTGCCTGCCTCCTGTCTCCAGACCCTGCAGATTCTGGGGCTCACCCTCCTATTTGGGTACTACACCTGTCAGTCGGTCTGAGAGCAGAGGTTTTCTTCCCACCCCTCCATCTGTCCAAGTTAGTTGCTCCAGGCCAGTGATCATGAATAGGATGGCAGGGGCCATGCTGTTTGTGGGATACCCGGCGCTTCTGGCTGGGAGTTGCCTCTTCCCTGCCAGGTATTAAAGGTGGCACTGACATTGTGCTGACTCCGTGTGGGGCAATTAAGCACGTTATGTACATTAATTCATTCAAACCTTGCAGTACTGCTATGAAGTAGATGCGATTGTTATTCCCATTCTACAGATGAGAACACAGAGGCTCAGTGTAACTAACTTGCTAGAGTTACCTGTCCAGAGCGCAGCAGGTCCAGGCTGCCCTGGCCACGTGGCTTTCCTAAGAACCTGGAAAGGGACTTGTCTGCCTGTTCATTATGGCAGCCCATCCATGGAGACGACAGCTCTCCAATCTGCTCCATAGCCAGATCCCAGTGGAAATCTTCACACCTGTACCCCGGCATGATCCTTGCCCAACTTCTCCGTAGGACAGGAGAAAGGAGGGGACATGGAGGCCGTGCTGCCCAGCTCGGGATGGCGGTGCCGCCTGGACTCACCAGTTACGGGGAATGCTGCGCCAAGGAGAAGCTCATTACCTAAGTACTGTGGGTTACAAAGCTTATGTTTTCCTTCTCAACTCCACATAAATTATGTAGGGTTAGATCCTAGAACACGCTAGCAGTGGAAATAGCCATGTTGCCATTAAATATGTAAATTAACCTAATCTTGCGCAACAGACCCCACCAGGTGTTTAAAATAACTGGAGTCAGTCAACAAATGCTTCTTGAGGGCCAACTGAGAAACAAAGGTGAGCCAGAAAGACGCAAAAGCCTGCCCTGGGGTGCTTGGGGTCTCGCCAGGGCTGTGGGTGATCACCACGAGCCCTTGTCACATGGCAGCACACAGCCTGGACTTACTCACAAGTGGTTTCGTTTACTTGTGAGTGGGAAGAGCCGTTCGCCCTGCCTCCCCTGATGGTTGCTGTGCAGAGAACAGTGGGCTGCCCCGCCGCGCCTCCTTTGCAACAATCCAGTGTTCCAAGGAGCCGCCTGCACTGGGCGAGGCTCGGTGAAGATGCAGTCTCCGCAGCGGCGCGGAGGGGGCGCGGAAAAGCAGCCCTCCCGAGCTCCTGCAGAGGCGTCCGGCTGCACGGACACTGCAGCTCCGGGCACGGCAGCTGGCTGGAGGCGCCCGGCTGCACAGACACAAAGCCCGGCCTTTGTAGGGGGCTGCACGCTGCTGTCCCAAATGCTGGTGCAGACGCAGAAAGACACAGCCCCACCTTCTCCTAACCTCCGATATGTGCTGGACGTGGCTGGGAGAAGGAGCGGTCTCTCACTACCCACCCCAACCCCTGCCCCCCACCAGACAGACAGAACCCCAATACTCTCGGCACCTGGTGGGGAATGAGTTTTTCTGCCTCTGAGGGCTTCTGCTGGGGGCTCAGAGGTCTTTGCTGGGGTGCAGAAGACTTGGATCTAGGGAGCAGGGAGAACGGAGGCCACCACTAAGACGCTGGGCGAGTCGGAGCCAAAGCCCCGGGACTGATGGGCTTCTCCTTCTGATGTGTTAGCCCCACCCTAACATCACCGAGGGGCGCTCACCGCTTGTCTCCATGGACCCAAACCCCACGAGGTCAAGTAGCCCGTCCGAACACAGTGCCCTGATAGCTTATTCATGGTCCGGTCTGTTAGGGAGGTCTCTCCAGAGACAGACCAACAGGAGATAGAGATAGAGAGAGACACAGAGAGAGAGAGAGACAGAGAGAGGTGATAGAGGTGGAGATGGAGGCAGAGATACAGGCAGAGAGCATGAGAGGTGATTTATTTGTGGACGTGGCTCACACCATCATAGAAGCTAAGAAGTCCCATGACAGGCTGTGCACAGGCTGGAGCCCCTGGGGTGCGGGTGGCATGGCCCAGTCCTCGTGTGAAGGCCTGAGAGCCCTGGGGGCCACCAGTGCAAGTCCTGTAGTCCAAAGGCCAGAGACCTGAAATTCTTACATTCCAGGGCAGGAGAAAAAGAGAGCATTCCAGCCCCAGGAGAGCCAGAGAGACCAACATGCCTTTCCAGTGGGACGGTGCCCGCCCAGGTCCGGGCAGCCTTCCCCACCTGGTTCACTCAGATGCACACGCCAGTCTCCTCTGGAAACACCACCGCAGACACAGCCCCAAACAATGCTTCACCAGTTTCTAGGTATTCTTTAAGCCAGTCAAGTTGACGACTTGAATTAACCAGTGCGCAGAGTCCTCACTGGATGCAAATCGCTTCAGGAGGGTAGATCACCCTGAAGAATGATCAGAAAGCGGTTTGTAGGGAAGCTGGGATTGCTCCAGGGCCCCCTGTAAGCCAGCGTGGTAAGAGACCTGTGCTGTCCAGCTGGGCTGCCGCACTCACTGGGCTCCCTCCCACTGCTGCCGCCCTGGGTTCCCCTGCCACTCTGCCTGTGATGTATGCAAGTGAGGATTTGAACCCTGCCTGGTAGTTCATGGGGCTTACTGGTGGAGGGTACTCCTGCCGCCCTCAGAGTGGATGAGGAGGAGGAAGACAGGGGGCTGGCTTTGTGGCCTTAGTGGCCTCTCCCAGGTAAGCAGAGGCTCAAGGCTGGGTCCAGGGCTGTGCTGAGCCTTCCTCCTGAGCCCTCAGGCCAGATGGAGCAAGTAGGCAAATGCCCCCTGGGCAGTGTCCACGGTGACCCCTGCCTCCTCCTGCCATCCTCCCTCCATGCCAGGTCTGTTGCTAGGAATTGAAATAGGTAGGATTTCTCAGAATTTCTATATTCGTGGGGCATAAATTGTTACCTTACCAAGACTGAAAACACTTCATTCCATGCACATCGCGTCTTGTCAGACTATGAGATTGTCAGCATCTCAGGTGTGCCTTGTCCTGACAATGCCCGATGGCTCCAGTGGAAAGCACACAAATTGCCACCAAAGCAGTGAAATACAGACAAGAGTGACAAACAGATTAATAGGCCTTATCACTTTAAAGAATGTTTAATTACGATGAATCTCTGTACAAGAAAACTTGAAATGCTTGGAAACATTACAGTGCAAATAGGGATGAAACCTATTTGAGGAGTTCCCAAATTTGAGCCCTACAAGTGGGCATGATATTACCAGTAATGGATTGTGCAGGTGAAAGTTTTCTAAGCTTTTAATTAAAGTTATTATTTTGATGCTAGGCTATTTACCAAGTATGGTCATCTGTTTCTTGCCAATGACGTTTTAACGGGATGTAGCCACGCTCATTCCTCTACACAGACCGTCTATAGCTGCTCTCCTACTATGACAGAGTTGAGCAGATGTTTCATAGTTTGGTCTCCAAGTCACAGGAATATTTATTATTTGGTCCTTTACAGAAAAAGTTTTCTCATCCTTGTGCTGGATAAAAGATTGAATTATCTTTATAGAAATTATGACAAAAGGATTTTCATATAAAGACATGGCCAAAGTGTTTGTAGTGAAAATGTAAGAAAGTAAGGTATTACTACAAATGATGTCAGGCGGTTAACTTATAAAAGAGTTTATGCTATATTTCTGGATTAATCGTATTTATGATGTTTTTCAGCTTCTTAAAATTTGCAATGATTTATTTTCATTTTAAATACTTGCTTTATTACCAATTTTGCATTAGAAATTTTTCATTCCTAAAGGAGTCTTACAACTGTCTAATCTGCAGACCTCACAAAACCTGAATCTACCATAGCTGAATGACCATTGAGACCTAAGATAACAGAATTACATTTTAGGGAGTAATTCCTATTCTGCACATGGGAAAATGATACATTTCGACTGAACTTTCTTACAAGGACTTCAGAGTCTCTTTACTGCACAAATGACAGTGCCCAAGAGAATAACAGTTGAGGAAGACTTAGAGGCATCCACCAGGTAACAGTGAAAGATAAAAGAATCACAGTGGTCTGTGGCTGCTCAGACCAAAGAAAGGGGTCCTTGGAACTGTTACAGCTGCCCTAGTTTCTGAAGGGCCCCTTACCCTTTGTTAATTACAAAATGAGCAGCCCCCCTGCCCTTTTTCATATTCTCATGGTGACGGCCTTGGCAGTGCTGATGCGGCAGGAACCAAACCCCCCCATTCTTGGAGCTCCTCCACCAGCAACAGTGCGGGGCCTACGAGAGCCTCCAACACAGTCCCACCCTGTGGCCCTTAAAGGAAGAACAGAACCCTCTTGGCCAGGATGGCTGGTTTACTGAGACACAGGGGGTACTTCCCAGGCTGGGTGCTGCCGTTCTCTGACTGGCGGCTCAGGATGTGTTACAGATCTTGGAGGGCTGTCCTGCCCTCAGCACTTCACACTGCGTGGGGAGGGAAGCAGCATTCTTTTCTCATCGGCAGGAAAACCGTTCCCTGAAACACTCCTCTTTGACTCTCTGGGTCATGTGCCCCCTCCTGAACCGATCACAGGAAAGCCCCACAGTCAAGTCCATCACAATTTCCATGGGCGTCCTGGGTTCCCAACATGTCACTTAGGAGAAAGGCAATGGTTTAGGGACAGTCAACCCTGAGTGTTGTGCCTTACGGGCTCCATGTGCAAATTGTTTGAAGGACTAAGCCCTATAAAGGATGCCCCCAGTGTAACCCTGGAGAATCTTGGAAGTACCTCAAATCAGTCAGTAGGACACTGCAGTCCCTGAACCAGCTCCAGTGGGGGTTCTGAGGGTGGACCCAGCTGGTGACTTCTCTGGAGATGGTCAGATAGTGGCTCTAGTGGCTCCAGAACTAAACTATGGTCACTCTCATCTGAGAGTCAGAAGCTCTACAAGCTACAACAAAACCCTGACCAGAGGAGACCTACCATATCAGAGTGTGGCACTCATGAGATCTCATCTCTTTTACCATCATCTGCCTCAGAAGGCCAGGGAAAGTGAGCTGTTGATGCCTGAGACCCTCGCCATTAGAAAGGGTGGGTTTGGCTCGGCGCCTGTGGCTCAACGGGCTAAGGCGCCAGCCACATACACCTGAGCTGGCGGGTTCGAATCCAGCCCGGGCCTGCCAAACAACAATGATGGCTGCAACCAAAAAATGACCAGGCGTTGTGGCAGGTGCCTGTAGTCCCAGCTACTTGGGAGGCAGAGGCAGGAGACTCGCTTGAACCCAGGAATTGGAGGTTGCTGTGAGCTGTGATGCTACGGCACTCTATCCATGGTGACAGCTTGAGGCTCTGCCTCAAAAAAAAAAAAAAAATTGCTGGGCATGGTGGCAGGCTCCTGTAGTCCCAGCTACTCGGGAGGCTGAGGCAAGAGAATCACCTAAGCCCAGGAGCTGGAGGTTGCTCTGAGCTGTGACTCCACAGCCCTCTACCGAGGATGATAAAGTGAAACTCTGTCTCCACAAAAAAAAAAAAAAAGAAAGGGTGGGTTTGTCCAAGAAGCCCAGGACACATTTCTTTCAATAGAAGGCACTATTACACAATCTCAGTGCCAAAGGAGCTTTTGAGCTTAATCCAGAGTTTGTTAAACTTTTATGATGATGCATGTTCCCTACAAAACTCATGTTGAAATTTAAGTGCCATTATGACTGTATTAAGAAGCAAGACTGCTAAGTGGTGAATAGGCTGTGAGATTTCTGCCCTTATGAATGGGTTAAGTGTCTCCTCTTGCTCTGGCTGTCCTTCTGCCCTTCTGCTATGGGGCATGGCAAGAAAGCTCCTGACAGATGCTAACCCTTCTATCTTGGACTTCCCAGCCTCCAGAACCATGAGCCAATACATTTCTGTTCATTGTAAATTACCCAATTGGCGATACCCTATTATAGCAGCAGAACACAGACTAAGACACACTGTGGAAGAGTACACACACAGGCATATAAAACTAAACTATGGTCACATGAAAACCATACTCACGATTTTACTTTACTTCATTTGCATTTTTTATGCCCCACTAAAATGATGTCAAACCCATGATAGACAGCAATCCCCAGTGTGGCCTTTCCTATTCTTTTTCTAGTGATCCCATAACAGACCACTGGGCATTTGCATTAATAAGAAAGAAGAAGGAATGCCACTCCTCACTATCAATAGTGTCCTGCTTTGGGGGAATTCTGGGAAGATGGCCAACTAGTAGCAACCCTCCTGACCAGAGGGAGAAAAACTGAACAGAATCAGACTCTTTGAAGCCAAAGGTGGGGAGCTGAGCCAAGAAAGAAGTTTGGCAAGCTGTGCCTCCAAGGAAGAGCATTCAAGAAAACAGATTACAGGTACAATGTCTATCAACTAGAGGATGGGACACCCCTCCCCCAAGCGGGAGGCTCACCATGGGCTTTCTGCCAGTGAGCAGGGAACAAAAGACCTCTCATTTTACCTCACGGTAGAGAGCCACTAAACACTGGGTCTCTTTCTCCAGGGAGGTCTCACTTATGAACCTAGACACCGCAATGCCAGGCATTAAATTGAACAAATATTTTCCCCCACAATTCTGAACTCCCAGTCCACCCTTCTCCCCTCGCCATCTGAAGTTCTGCCCCCTGCAGAGTGCAGAGTGTTTGGTCTTTTCCTGAGAGATCTGGGCATAGTGCAGACCACTGAACATCAGGTCAAAATTTGTGACTACTGAGGAAGAAAGAGGGCATGGGAAGAAAGGGACACTCGAAGGGAGGAGGAACAGTCCCTTGGTTAGGACTTTGCCTGGCCAGTGGTGGTGTTGACTCTCGGTTCAGGCTGTGTCTAGTGGGAGGAAGCGCAGAACCCCTGATTCTGCTGGCACCCACACTGGAGAGTGATTGCCTGGTGTGGAATGAGTTTGGTGGGTGGGGCTGGTCCCCGGCTCCAGCTGGGCCTGTGAGCAGACTTGCCAGGTGTGGACCGAGACCTGAGGGCAAGAGTGTGGTTCCAACTCCAACAGAGACAGCAAGCCTCTGGGTGTGGACTGAGACCTGCTATTGGGGGGCGTGGTCCCCTGACACAAACAGGACAAGTGAGCAAAAGCTTGCCAGGTGTGGAATAAGATTGGTGAGTAGGGGCCTGGTCCCCAGCTCCAACTGGGCTGGGGAGCAGAGAAGCAAAGAGCAGTGTGGACTGAGTCTGGAAGGTGGGGGCATGGACCCCTGGCTCCAATTATGCTGTTGGAGACCCTTGGATCCCGCCCTGTTGAGCAGGGTTTGCATTGCCTAAAACAATTTGTGTCTGGGGCTGTCCACACAGGGACACTCTGAAGTTGACCTTCAAAGTTCTATAGTGGAAAAGAACTGAAGGGAGGGGGGCGGATGCTACAGCTGTCTCTCCTCAGCTGAGACTTAAACCTAATACTGTGGCTTCTTAGGATAGGATAGAGTTGGCTGATATCAAAACTGAGCTAGCTTGCCCTATCTCACGAAGTCAGAGTCTCTGGCCAAAACCCTGAAAGGGGTCTTTGTAAGGTTGTAGGGTATAAGCCACAATTACAAAGCCTAGCACTTTGGTAAGGGGCTGATTATCTCTACTACCTGGGAACCCCAATTCAATCTCACTCACCAGTTCTAATAAGCAAACGGTGGAAAACAAACATGGGGTGGAACCAATGGAAAAACTCTGGCAATATGGAGAACCAGAGTAGATCAACACCCCAAGGATTCACACAGGAGAAACAACTGAAAATGCCATGCATAGACAAATGGCTTAAATGTCAGAAATCAAATTCAGAATGTGGATGGCAAATAAGATGAATAAAATGGAAGAAAAGTTAGAAATTAAAATCCAAAGAGTAGTTCTAAAGTTGTCTCAAGAAATTAATGAATTCAAAGACAAAGTCACCAAAAATATGGACATAATGAGAAAAGAGATACCACAGTTCAAGGAAAATGAAAAAGTTATTCAAGGAGTTCCAAAATACAGTAGAATCCCTCTGTAATAGAGTTGACCAGGCAGAAGAAAGGATCTCTGAAATTGAAGACAAACCTTTTGAATGTTCCCAGACAAATGAAAAATAAAAACTGATCATTCCTTGAGAGAGTTGTGGGATCACTCCAAAAGATCAAACATTTGTCTTATAGGAATTCCCAAAGGAGAAGAGGATGGTCATAAAGGTACAGATGGTCTACTCCAAGAGATTATGGAGGAAATTTTCCTAAGCAAGGCAAGAGATACAGAAACTCAGACAGGAGACAGTTACGGGACCCAAGCAAGATTCAATCCGAATAAAGCATCTCCTAGACACATTGTGATTAGATTTGCCAAAGTTAAGATGAAGGAGAAAATTCTGGAAGCAGCCAGACATAAGAAAAGCATCACCTACAAAGGGAGAAATATCAGAATGACCACAGATATCTCAGCTGAAACTTTTCAAGCCAGAAGAGGATGGTCATCAACCTTCAATCTCCTAAAACAAAGCAACTTTCAGCCCAGGATCCTGTATCCAGCTAAACTGAGTTTCATTTGTGATGGAGAAATCAAATACGTTAATGACATACATACATTGAAGAAATTTGCCATAACTAAGCCTGCTCTCCAGGATATTCTCAGGTCCATTTTCCATAATGACAAGCACAATGCTCTACCTCCAAAGTAAACTCACTCAGAAATTTTTTAACAAAACCCAACATCCACAGTGGTGAAAGGGTTAAAAATGTCCACTGGACATTTGAAAAACATGACACCCAAAACACTACCAAGCTTATCAATTCTCTCAAGTAATGTGAATAGTTGAAATTGTCTTCTAAAGAAGCACAGGTTGGCTGACTGGATACATAAACTCAGACCAGATATCTGCAGCATATAAGAATCTCATCTTACCTTAACGGATTAAAATTAGACTCAGGGTGAAGGGATGGACATCTATAATAAAGGCAAATGGAAATCAGAAAAAAGCAGGGGTTGCAATTTTATTTGCAGATGAAATTGGCTTTAAACCAACAGAGATAAATAAAGATAAGGATGATCACTATATATTTGTTGAGGGAAACATCCAGCATGAAGAGATTTGGATAATCAACATTTATGCTCCCTACCAGAATGCTTCTCAATTTTTAAAGCACACCCTAATGGATATGAACAACTTGATATCTTCCTGCACTATAATAGTTGGAGATTGACAGTTTTGGATAGAGCCTCCAAGAAGAAACTAAACAAAGATATATTAGACATTAACCTGACCTTAGAACAAATGGACTTTACAGACCTCTACAGAACATTTCATCTTAATAAAAGTGAATATACATTTTTCCCATTAGCCCACAGATCATCCTCCAAAATTGATCTTATCTTAGGACACAAGTCTAACCTCAGCAAATTTAAAAGAATAGAAATTATTCCAGTATCTTCTCGGACCACCATGGAATAAAAGTTGAACTCACAACAATAGGAAACTTCATACTCAAACAAAGTCATGGAAACTAAATAATCTTAGGCTGAATGATAGCTGGGTCAAAGACAGGATTAAGAAGGAAATCACCGAATTTTTGGAACAAAATGATAATGAAGACACAAATTATCAAAACTTGTGGGATACTGCAAAGGCAGTCTTAAGAGGGAAATTTATAGCATTGGAAGACTTCGTCAAGAAAACAGAAAGAGAGGAAGCCAACAACTTAATGAATCATCTCAAGGAACTGTAAAAGGAAGAACATTCCAACCCTAAGCCCAGAAGAAGAAAAGAAATAACCAAAATTAGGCCAGAATTAAAAAATTGAAATTGCAAACAAAAGAATCATTCAGAAGATCAATGAAACAAAAAGTTGGCTTTTTGAAAAGATTAATAAAACTGATAAACCTTTGGCCAACCTAACCGGAAACAGAAAAGTAAAATCTCTAATATTGTCTATCAGAAACAATAAAAGAGAAATAACAACACACACCTCAGAAATTCAAGAAATCCTCACTGATTACTGTAAAAATCTCTATTCCCAGAAATATGACATTGTTAAAATGTCCATACTACCCAAAGCAATCTAGAGATTTAATGCAATCCCTATTAAATCACTATTGTCACACTTTAAAGAGCTTGAAAAACTAGTGCTTCATTTCATATGGAATCTGAAAAAACCTCAAATAGCCAATACATTACTCAGAAATAAAAACAAATCAGGAGTTATCATGTTACCAGACTTCAGGCTATACTACAAATCTACAGTGATCAAAACAGCACGGTTCTACCTCAAAAACAGACAGATAGATTTATGGAACAAAATAGAGAACCAAGAGATAAACCCACCTACTTATTGTCATTTGATCTTTGATAAGCCTATCAAAAATATTCAGGGGGCAAAGACATTTAACAAATGATGCTGGGTAAACTGGCTGGTGACCTGTAGAAGACTGAAACTGTACCCACACCTTTCACCATTAACAAAAGTTTATCCTCACTGGATAAAAGATTTAAACCTATGACAGGAAACTATAAAAATACTAGAAGAGAGTGCAAGTAAAACACTTGAAGAAATTGGCCTGGGAGAATATTTTATGAGGAGGACCCCCCCCCCAAACAATTGAAGCAACACCAAAAATACATTACTGGGATCTGATCAAACTAAAAAGCTTTTGCACAGCCAAGAGCACAATAAGTAAAGCAAACAGACAACCGTCAGAATGGGAGAAGATTTTTGCAGATTATGCTTCTGACAAACCTCTGATAACTAGAATCCACAGAGAACTCAAACTAATCAATAAGAAAAGAGCAAAACCCCCCATTTCTATGTGGGCAAGAGACTTGAACAGAAACTTCTCTGATGAGGACGGGAGCATTGCCTACAAACACATGCCATCATCTTTAATCATCAGAGAAATGCAAATCAAAACCACTTTCAGATATCATCTAACTCCAGTAAGATTAGTCCACAAAATAAAATCCCAAAACTACAGATGTTGGCATGGATGTGGAGAAAAGAGAACCCTTTTGCACTGCTGGTGGGAATGCAAGCTAATATGACCTTTTTAGAAAGAAGTTTGGAGAATACTCAAGGAACTAAAAGTAGACCTGCCATTTGACCCTGCACATCCTCTACTAGGTATATACCCAGACGATCCAAAAAGCATTTTACAGCAAAGACATTTGCACCAGAATGTTTATTGCAGCCCAATTCATACTTGCTAAGACCTGCAAATAGCCCAAATGCCCATTGACCCATGAATGGATTAACAAATTGTGGTATATGTACACCAAGGAATACTATGCAGCTGTAAAAAGATGGAGATGTCACATCTTTTATGTTTACTTGGATGGAGTTGGAACATATTCTTCTTAGTAAAGTATCTCAAGAATGGGGAAAAAAGTATCCAATGTACTCAATACTACTATGAAATCAATATATAATCACCTACACATTCATACTGGTAAAACATAACTATAGTCCAGAAAGTAGAAGGGAAGGGGAAGGGGAGGGGGGAAGAGGGAGGGTATTTGGGGGGACCTCACCTAATGTGCATGATGCAATGGTACATTTCAAAGCTATGAAGAAAAAAGTATAATTGTGATGGATGTGTTAATCAGTGCAATGTAAGCATTTCACATTGTATATCAAATCAGTACACTAAACCCCATCAATGCATCAATGTACACAGTTATGATTTAATAAAAACAAAGAAAACATTAAAAATGTGTCCTGCTTTGCACAATAGATTATATGGTCACTCTATTCATAACATGCATGTCTGTATATATGAGTAAATGAACAAACAAGTTTCCTTAATTTCCCCTCAAAAAAAAAAAAAAAAGAAAGAAGA
>CAUYRH010111998.1:0-69141 GCA_963574655.1 Perodicticus potto
TAATAATTTAATACATAGGTATGCAATGAATATGTGTTACAAGAAAAAATGGGGCTAAACTAATACGTTCCTTTTGGAAAGATGTTTGGAGACTACTTAGAGATCTAAACATAGACCTGCCATTTAATCCTATAATTTCTCTACTAGGTATATATCCTGAAGACCAAAAATCACATTATACCAAAGATATTTGTACCAGAATGTTTATTGCAGCCCAATTCATAATTGCTAAGTCATGGAAGAAGCCCAAATGCCCATCAATCCATGAATGGATTAATAAATTGTGGTATATGTACACCATGGAATATTACGCAGTCTTAAAGAAAGATGGCGACTTTACCTTTTTCATGTTTACATGGATGGAGCTGGAACTTATTCTTCTTAGCAAAGTATCTCAAAAATGGAAAAAAATTATCCAATGTACTCAGCCCTATTATGAAACTAATTTAGAGCTTTCATATGAAAGCTATAACCCAATTATAGCACAAGAATATGGGGAAAGGGTCAAGGGAAGGGAGAGGAGGAGAGAGGTTGGGTGGAGGGAGGGCAATTGGTGGGACCACACCTATGGTGCATCGTAGAAGGGTACAGGCGAAGCTTACTAAATGTAGAATAAAATGTCTTAACACAATAACTAAGAAAATGCCATGAAGGGTATGTTAACCAGTTGATGAAAATATTTCAAATTCTATATAAAACCAGCCCATTGTACCCCATGTTTGCATTAATATACACAGCTATGATTTAATTAAGAAAAAAAGAAAAGAAATAAAATTAAGAGAAATTAAATGAAGAAAAGTGCTTTCCCACAGTAGTTGGCATGATATAACCCAAGGGTCAAAAAATGTTGTAGGGAAAGTAAATATTTTTGATTTTATGGAGCAAGAGGCAAAGTAATAGATATTAGGTACTTTTATCTAAACAGGTTGATTTTTCATCACAAATTTTTGTCAATGCAAAAAAACAATTTTGTACTTTTTTATATGTTATTGAGTGGAAAATTGAAATATAAAGGTATAATTTTGGTAATGCCCATGAATAAAATTTATTGGAGGGCCAGTTTAATTGGGGTCCAAGGTCAAGGTTCCCTTTTATTATTAATTGCAAATGTTCATCTGTAAAACACTCAGTTCACTAACAGGTGCCAGTTTTTGAGCCACAGGTGCTGCCCGCAGCATGGTGGCTCCTGATTTGACCACATCTACTCTTCCAATTTCCACTGCCTGCTTCTCCCTGTACTCTCATGCACCCAAATTTGTCCCTCCTGCTGGGCCTTTATATTTCCTATCACCTCTACCAGGTGCACAAGCCCTGACCCATCACCTTGGGGAACCTCTCACTTCATTTAGACCCAGGTTCAAACACCTGTTTTTCAGGGATACCTACTTTGTCCACCCTTAGAGGACAGCCTCACCAGGATAGGGAACCTGCACCTGCACCCTTGGGGCCATATGTGGCCTTCTGGGTCTTCAACTGTGGCCTTGGAAATGAATCCAAAGATTTTACAGAACAAGCCCTCTCGTTCTCTATGATACCATACTAATTTATTTAAATTTCTTTCCTGTCTGAACTCTAGTGGAAGACCCTTGGATGTAGAGGGTTTAATCCAGTAACCGATCAGTTTGGCACATAGTAGCCTAATACTTGAATCAATGACTGGAGAGGAAAAAGGGATTACTGTTAGCCACATGTTGTACATACAATCTAATAAAAACTGGGCAGAAAAGAAATGACAGTCACAATGGGTGTTTCTAACACTTGAAGTTTTCACTGTGGTCTCGCTGAAATCCCAAAAGAAAAGTAGCTAGCTTAGCTGGGCATTGTGGCGGGCGCCTGTATTCCCAGCTACTCGGGAGGCTGAGGCAAGAGAATCACCTAAGCCCAGGAGTTGGAGGTTGCTGTGAGCTGTGTGACCCCACGGCACTCTACCGAGGGTGATAAAGTGAGACTCTGTCTCTACAAAAAAAGAAAAAGTAGCTAGCTGCAACCTCATAATTCCTCAGTGAAAACATTTATTTCAGGTCTGACACTAACTTGCTCTATGTTTGGAATCACTACCAGTGGGTCCACCTTGTTTCGGTATTGACCATGAGAAGGAAATGAACAAATGTGACAGCAACACTTCTCTGCAATCTATACAAACTACATTACATAGAAATATCTTCAGGGTAGCACCACCATCTTCACATTCCAAATGGTGTGAACTACAAAGCCCCAAATAACAAAGTTGCCCAGAGTCATACACGAGTCACAAAGTTTAAAATTTATCAGACCAGCTGCCTCTAAGAACAAAAGGTTTCCTATTCTAAACGGAAATCCCATCTCATTTTAAATGGTAAGGGATGCTAAATTACAAACTACTTAGTATCAAGACTTAGAACAAAAGCTTCCAGGTGTAAAGAAGAGGGAAAGGGATGCTAAAATTAGAAAAGCTTCTAAAATTAGAGTTGTCCTAAGCTTGGAAGAGAAAATTATCCATCTCACAAGACACTATAGCAAGGACAAAAGTTGTAAATTAGAGTTATGAGTAATTTCAACATAGATGAAAAATAAACAGAAAAAGTCAAGCACCTCTTGTAACTAACCTTGAAAAGACCAACTTTGACGAATCAAGTATCCTACCTGGAATGTGTGTTGTCTATCCATGATTACTGAATTGAAAATGAACTTGAAATTTAGGATGCCTATCTGTTAAAGCAGCACATTAAAACTCTTATAACCTTTTGTATGAAAATCAAATTAGGAACAATTTTGCTTCTCTTCAGTAAAGTAGGTGAAGAGCTTCCAAAATCCTCAGCATCTATGCTCTGTTGAAACAATTTAAAATTATTTCTTAAATGCCAAAAGATAGTCCACAGTCCAATATCCTTAACAACTCACCCAGCTCCATTATCTATGCAATCTTCATCTAGTTTTCTGTAAAATGTTACATGGCTGTGATTATAATAACTGAGTCATCCATATCAACCTGGCATATAATTGTTCATTTTTATAATTTTCCTAATTTCTCTTTATTATTGAAGCTTTTTACTTCCTGTAATAAGGTAAACATTTCAAATTGATTTATAGAAACTAGTTTGAAATAATGTCAATACAAGAAAATTGCCCACAAAGATTTTGACAAATATTTTCTGTTATTTGTGCTTCAACTTCATGCCAAAAAATAGAACTGTACTCTTACACTTTTCATTAACACAATATCCGACATACTTTTCCATTTTGCTTTAGTGATTTGGCTTTCTTTTTCCTCACTTTCAGTTGCTGTTACATTACACTATATTGGTTTCTGGAGGTAATTCATCATTCTCTGAAATTGATGCTCTAATGAACTTGAGTCCCCCTGGAATGTAAGTATCAAGAGGGCAGAGACTTGGCCTGTCTCACACTATCTCTGCAGAGCTTGGAATAGTGTGGACCTCAGAGTAAACATTTGATAATTGTAGATAAGTAAATGAATGAATGAAAAGCAGAGCTTTGTAGAGTCAGAGGTAAAGACGTGTTTTTGAAAACCAGGACTGTTCTAGGGCTGTTCTCAGATACATGGAATAATCTGTGCACTGTTTTCTTCACCATTCCCCCAAGATGGTTGAAATAGTAAGTTTTTGTTTGTTTGTTTGTTTTTTTACAGTAATTGGCTGGGGCTAGCTTTGAACCTGCCACCTCCGGCATATGGGGCCAGTGCCCTACTCCTTTGAGCCACAGGCGCAGCCCTGAAATAGTAAGTTTTTAAAAATGACTTCTAAAGTTGGCAAAAGACTTGATGGTAGATTTCCAAGCCCCTCCAGAAACTGGAAAACTTCAGTTCCCAGTATCTAGTTTATATATAAGTATTAGAATATACTGTTTTATGATACCTAATACCATCATGAGATTACCTTTTAATATTTTCATGTCACAAAAAGGATATAAGCTTTGAAGTCATCTTGTTAAATGACTTAATTCCATTTGTGCTAATTATCTTCCATATAATTTTGTGCAAGTAACTTAACTATTGCTTGCCTAGGAATAGAATACCCTTTCAGAGTTTGTGATGAGGAAACAAATCAATAGAAGAAGTCACCACATATCTATATATGTATTTGGAATAGTGCTTTGTATATAGAAGATATTCTGTAAATATTATATCAATTATATCACCACCATCATTGTGTAATGATCACCTGTGGTGCCGGTCCCAAGTAACTTTACTTACAAAATTATAATCCAGGTGTTTATAAAATATTCCTATAAACAAATAGGATGTATTCAAGGCAATGCCTTCATATCCTTGCCTTGCATTCAGTAAGCTCTTGCGTGGAAGAGGGGAAAAATGACCAAAGTTTTGCTGGAAGTTTTGCATTGCCTTGGGGTTGAAGATGCAAACGCATTGCTCACGTGTGAACTGTATGAACGGCATTCATCACATAGCTGAGCTGTGGCAGGCAGTGGGGTTGTTAAGTGCTGCTTCCTTTGACCATGAAAGTCCCAGGAAACAAATTATGTAAATTCTCATGGAGCTCCAGAGAGTGTCCTGCCAACCAGTAGACATAATAAATGCTATTGATGTTGTAATGAAGACACTTACATTGCTGATAAAATGGTTTCTTTCTTCAGGAGATTCCTTTAGGACTAAAGTCTTCCATAGAAAGGGATTTTTGCTTTTACCCATACTCATAAATTAAGTGAAAAAAAAACCCTATCAGAGTCCAAGAATTTCTCTCACATAGGGGCTCAGAGACTTGAACCCTTTCTCTCTTATGCAGCACCTGCTGGAAATTTCACACAACTTTTGTACTAATTTTACTCCTAAATTTTGTCCTCCAAAGACTACGCAGTTGTGAGTTGGTAAAGTCTTCACATAAATTAAGACCATGTAATGATCAAGAAGAACCACGGTCACTACTTTGTGCGGCTATGACCCAGGCCACAGGTAAGAGCAGTTTCCTTATAGATCTAGTGTCAGCATCACCTGTGCTGCAGAACCAACTTCTCAGTGCCTTAACCATAAAAGCTTGCATCCTACTCATGCAAATTCCACTTCACGCTTGTTCTTTTCCAAGGCCACTCTCTCCAGCTGCTGACTCCAAGATCCACATCCTCCCTGGATCTGGGAGGGAAAGAACCTACATCATCGATAGGTTGAAGTTATGTTTCAATTTGCTTAAAACCATCAGCCAAAGCTACTCACAACCACCCTGCCTAACCACATAAGGGTGGAAATGTTCCGGGCATGAGGAAGGTGTCGCATAGATATTCAGAGCATGGTAGAACATTCAGTTGCCAAAATATATTCTGAGAAATCCTAGAATTATAAGGTACTCCGTAGGAAAACGCAAGAGGATGAGGACATTGTTCGCCAACACGCTATTAATATTATACATTCAATTCCCCATTGGGAAATTCCTAATGTATGTTAGGCATTGTCAGTTTTGAGAAATCACACTATAAAATGCATGGTTATATCTTTAATTCAGCCTTTTGTTTGTTTGCTTTGTTTCATTTTATTTTTACAAGTTTGATTAACCATAGAATATTTTCTTTTCATAATACCCACAAACTTAATATCCCATGGAACCCACAGAAGAAAAATATTGTGTAAGGCATTTTGAAATATTGGCAAGAAAAATATAATGGGCACTAAATAAGTACTAAAAGAATGTTAAATGAATGAGAAGTCACTTTCCAGAATCCGGGATGCCTCTGAAACCATTTTTGGGGAAAGATGTCCCTACAACACCTGCCCTACAAGCTAAAAAATAAAAATTCTAGGTCAGACAAAGAGCTTTTGCTTTCAAGATGCTACATACGAATTTTGATTTTTTTGTTTTTTCCTCTGATGACTTGAGTGGATTTTTTGATGTCATCAGCCATAACTCATCTGCCCAAGACTTCACAGTGGAATCAGAGTGTTGTACTCAGCATGTGAATTCATCCCGCACTTCTTTCCACACAGGAATCTAGGGGTGGAAAACACCCCAGTGTTGTGGAATCGCAATTATATTCAGTATAAACCGTGCCCTACATGGTGTCTCATGCTCCCAACCTTACAAACTCGTCTCTGGGAGGCTCAGCTGCAAACAGTGCTGCTTGTACATTCCCCATAATCCGGTTCAGTGAGGCCTGGAGCAGGCATGACCACTGTAACCAGAGCTGAGGGTCTGCTTTGAGTCCAGACAGAGCCTGGCTGTTGGCAGCACAGCCCAGAAACGGGGAGCACAAAACAATATGGAAGCAATATGATTTCCCATCGAATTCTTCCTAATCCAGAAGGGTGGTTATGCAGAATCACACAGAGGAAAGATTAAATAGAACATGATGTTCTCGCTCTGCACCAGGAGTTATTACTTCTGGCACCATGGTGGCAGATGGCTGGCACTGGTCATTGCCAGGAGGTGTTAAGTGGGTAAGTGGTGCTGAGGAATAGAGTCATCTGTGGGGAAAATGACAGTAATGAACTGCTTGTAATGCTGTGAAAACCCAACGAATTTGATTAAACGCAGATTGCAGAACTGTTTCCTGGACGACCATTGGACACACTTCTTTATGCTGAAATGTGCTCTCTCCTGGTTCTGGGTCTGACAGGAAAACTGCTGCTGGTTCTGCCTCCAATTTGTGGAGTATCTTGATAAGAGTGACAAAAGATGAAGAGCCTCGTCCTCCCAGGGTCTCTTGGGTCAGCAGGGTCACATACACAGTCTAGCTCTGCTGGAAGTATGTCTAGAATAGGCAAGGTTGCCATAGACTTCTTGTCCTTGAGGAACAGATTTTGTACAAAGCTTTTGTCAGGTCCTTACCCTGTATTTTCAGCAACCATAATACTTGTATTAGTTTAAGATGCATTCAGTACAGTTTACTTAGCGTGGATAGCCACACAGCAGTGACAGAATTTACATGCAGAGTTCGCAGCCTCTGGCTGAGAACACAAAGAAATGGGATGGAAAGACATCACTGCTTAGGTTGCTACTACAGTGAATGTGGTTCCAAGACCCACATGCGGATGCCAACTCTTTGCTATTGCGCATAAGATAAATACAGAAATGGAAAGCATGCGTTTGGAAATGTTTGTACCAATTCGGCAGTTCTGTTGAATTGAATACTAAATAAATAATAAATGGAACTCATGTTGCTTGTGCCTTTTAAAGTTTTCCTTGTAATTCATTTTTACACTACTTTACAAAAATATTCTTCTGGGATGGAGACTAATGAAAATGATCTTTTACTATAGTTTGAGGAGAATTGGGATTGTAGGGGAAGATTTAGTCTGTCTTTCAAGATTTATGGCTTTAGGTAAATTAACCTGTCTACATTTTGGTTTTCTCTTTAGGTTTCTTGATAATTTAATATTTATCAAGTAACGATATACCATGGACTACTCACAATCTGTTGCGGGATCACTGAACTATTCAGATAACCCACTCCTGCTTTGCTAACCAGCAGACAAGCCGGTCGATTACCTTTACTGCTGTGGAAGAATGAGATCAGGTGAATGACTTCCTTCATTCCTGATTCAATTCATGCAAATAACTGCTGAGTACCTGCCTTATTAGAGGTGATTTCAACTGCTGAGGATGCACAAGTGAACAAGAACTGTGAATTCTCCTGCCCATGGGGAGCTTGTATTTTCACAGGGGATACAGTGAGTACAGAATGGACATAATTGTGGAGTATGTTTAAGATTGAAAGTGCTATGAAAAAAAATGAGAAGTATAGCAGGGCAAGTATAGAGGGCAAATTTGAAATGGTCAGGTTGAGCTTCATGTTAAAGAATAGACTTTAGCCAAGATGTAAAGGAGATGAAGTTATCCAGGTGGATGTCTAGAAGAGGAAGATTCCAAGCAGTGAGCACAGCCAGTGTAAAGGCCCTGCCTTGCGAATTATGTGGGATGTTCCAGAAGCAGCATGGAGGTTAGAATGGCTGAAAGAACAGATGAAGACAAAGGTGACCAGAGCGGAAGTTGTCTACTGTGAAAACTTGGTTTTCCTCTAAGACAGGAGCCATTGCACATTTGAACAGAAGGGTGATGTCGATTTACTTATATTTAAAAGAAATATAAGGCTATGGCAGCAATCCAAGAAAGAGATGGCAGTTCCACCCAGAGTGGGCAACAGATGGTGAGAAGTGGTCAGATTCTGGGTATATTTATAAGGCAGAATCAATAGGAATATTTGACAGATGAGGTGTAAAGGAGACAGAAAGATAAAAATCAAGGAAAGTTGAGATTCTTGGCCTGAGCAACTGGAATAGTTCTGGTAGGAAGCTGTAAGCCGTGGGCAGAGTAAATTACAGAGATGTGGATAGATTCCAGGTCTAGTTTGGAACATTAATCCTCACTTGTCTGAGATCTCCAATGCATGCAGGTAGAGTCCAAAGTTTTCAGAAGTTATAAATTTGGGAGAAGCTGGAAACAGAATGTAGAGCCATGAAACTATATGAAATTAGCAAGGAAAGGACCAGAGGCCAAGATCGGTCACTCACGCATGAGGTCGTAGAGAAAAGTGGCAAAGAACCTGGGAAGGAGTGACTCGTGGGACAGGACAGCTGACAGAGTGTGGAGATTCAGTGAAGAAAGTGCAGCAGGAAGGAAAAACTCAACTGTGTCAAATCCTGCAGATGGGTCAGGTAAGACAAGGGCCGAAAATGACCTTGGGATATAGAAATCTGAAAGTCATCGATGGCCATGAAGAGATTCAATGGTTTGTGAAATAGGAAGCACAAAAGTTATATGGAAATAATTTTAAAAGAATGGCCAGAGATGAACTGGAGGCGGGGTGAAGACAAATCTCACAAGCTTACAGCATAAGGGAGCAAATGTATGGGGCGCTCATTCCTGTCAGAGGCAGAGTCAAGATAGGGATTTTATATAAATGTTTAGGAGAGCCTCTTCTAGGGATAAAAGTAATGACAGGTCATACAGAGGGAGGACAGACACCCAGGTGGTTCTCAAATGTCTTAGACGTGGACGCAGTCACAACACAACACTTCTAAAGCGAGACCAAAAATTGTAGAAACGGCTTGTCTGATTTCAAGGGCTATACTTCTCTAATTCTGTAAGTGGTGCTTACCAGGAAAATTGCACAGACATTTGTTTGCAAATGCAGATTCTTTTGTAATCATCGAGCAATTTGTACAATCACACATTTCTTCAAATGGTAATTAATACTGATACTTAAATACTAAATTACTAGGCTTTCTTCCTCTTGAGCTCAAGATATTCATGTTCTAGATGTAATTAAAAATCAAGAGATGGCTTTTTAAGGTAACCAGTATCAGTTTTCTGTAACTCCTACTGCCCCTAGTTTTACTCAGATATATGAATAGGAGGTAAAAATAAAAGCAACAGTGATCTTTGTTTTTCGTCTTTCAAAACTTTGACTTAAAGGGAAGTAGAGACTGGGCATGGTGGCTCCTGCCTGGAATCCTAATACTCTGGGAGACCAAGTCAGGAGGATCAATTGAGCTCAAGGAGTTCAAGACCAGCATGAGCAAGAGTATAATCCTGTCTATTAAAAACAGAAAACTTAGCTGGGCATTGTGGCAGGTGCCTATGGTCCCTGCCACAGGAGGTTGAGGCAGAAGGATCAGATCACTTGAACCCAGGAGTAGGTAGCTGTGAGCAACACCACCACTCCAGGTATTCTAGCTTGGGACAATGGAGAATAGACTATCTCAAAACACCACAAAAGGAAATAATTTTATTTTATCTAGACCATTTGTATATGCATATACACACCATTAATATATACACATGCCCCTATAGAAATTATATGATATAGATGTATTATATATTACAAATGACATGGTATTTAATTATGATGCTCTTATTTCAGACAGAATACAAAAAGTTTGTTTGTAGAGATTCAGGGATACAAGTGCAGATGTTTCAAAGCACTGGAGTCTGGACTTTGTAACCATCACCTGATTAGTGTTCGTAGTACCCAGATACATTTTCATCCCACGCTCCCCTCCTGCCCCCCAGAGCCCAGTCAATCACTCCACTGTATCTGACTGTGGATTATTCAGCTGGAATAATCTCCAGTTCCAATCTTGTTGTTGCAAAAGATGATTTCCTTTATGGCTAATGATTCCGTATACACACACACACACACCCCATTTCAAAAGAAACTGATCACTCACAACAGTTTATGGTAAAAGATCCTGGTCAAGGGATGGATTTGCCTTGGCCATTAGGGACCCTATTTCTTCTCTTGTGGTGTAGCCTTTCTTTAGGGCCCTGGAAGACAGGTCTTCCTTTTAAACTACTGAGACCTGAAAGGCAAATGTCACATCTACTCACATTCCCCGGGCAAGAGTCACGCAGCACCTTTAAGATGCAAGGCGGCCTGGGGAACGCAGTCCCCATTAGATCCAATCAGCTGCCTCCAACATATCTCTATGCTATGTGAGAGAATCGTGCCACGGTGGGGGCCTGCCAGCCATCTGCTACACAGAATGAGCTTTTCAAGGACAAAGGCAATGGAATCAGTATCTGATTCTCTTCACCTAGAGAATATTGGGAGAGTTTGGAGTTTTTCTACCTGGAAAAAAGAGAAGAGGCAAAAAAAATGCTCCATAACATCGCTTCATCTTTGATGAATTAGAGCCCTCTGAATAGCAATTAAAGGGAGAAAGTTTGTTTTGTTTTACAGGATTTATCAACCTCCTGAAAATGAACCATGAATCTTGCCATAAACTACACTCTACAACTGGCCATCCTTTATGTATTTAGAGCACATGGCATTTATTGTTGATTTATGTCATGTTAGTAACTAATAGCAATGAGGAGCAGCCAACATCAGCATTGTTCCAAAAAAAAAAAAAAAAAAAAAAAAAGGAGAAATGCTCTGGATGATACACAGCAACTAAAAATCAAGTGAATTGACGACTAGGAAAGTGATCAGTCATAATTGTAATCCTGTAAAATATTAGGTAAGTTTTCTTCATTTTGATAGTTTAATATCACACTTCCTTTAGAGATATTTTTTTACTCTTAATTTATGTAAATGGTACATATTTAACTAAACATGATTTATAAATATCTACATAAAGGTTTATTATGTCTCATGCTACAGTATATTTCAACATTAAGTTAGTGGTTTTGTGTTTGCATGCTAGTGGGGGGCTTTCTTTATTTAAAAACAGTATCTCAGAAATATCTACACAAGTCAGTGTCAGAAGCTCCATATTCACAAAGTCATGAGCAGAACATTTATAACCTCGGGTGTCACCTTGCTTTGTCTTTGACTTACACATTTTGGGATCTACAAAAAGAGGCCACCACCGTGAGTTCAAGGTAAATAGCAAGTTAGAAAGGAAAATAAATCCTAACTTTTTATAACCTTTGGTAAGAGATATGTGAAACTTAGTAACCAAGTAGGTCATTTTTCTACAGCCTATTTTCCCCCTCAGAAAATTGTCCTTTAAAAAAATCTAAATTTTAAAACAATCTGTTATGAATAATGCAGAAATATGGGAGTCCTGCTATCTCTTAAGATTCCAATTTCCTTTCGATATATATGCAGAAGTAGAATTGCTGAATCAGATAGTTCTATTTTTAATTTGAGGGCCTCCATACTATTTTCCATAATGGCTATACCAAGACAATACAATTTGTCTGTCAATTACACCTCACTAAAGCTGGGGGAACAAACAAATACTCTCCGTCAGCATCAGTTCAATACCGAAGTCGTTTTGTTCACCACAGAGATGATGAGAGAGAGGAGAGATCAATTCCATTCCTTTATCACTGCCTTGAGCAGAATGCAAGCAGTATGCTTCATAAAGGAAATTAGCTGGACCTCAAGATGCCATGAAGTTGTAGTTGCAATTTAGTAGAGCATCAGTAAACATCTGGTTTTAATGATTGTTTCATATCTCTTCAGTATAGCCTTCTAGGTGCCCTTTTCCTTTCTCAACTTTTGTTTTTGTCTTGGCCCCAGGTTGTGTTTGACCAATCGGTGCAAGCAGGAGAGTTCAGAGGAGGTAAAGGTGCAGAATTCACCACCCTTGAACTCTCCCGACACAGTTGCCACAGACTGAGCAGACCTGCCTGCCGCGAAAGGTCACGGTTCCTTTCCAGAGGCCCTTTTTAGCAGGCTGGGGCGTCCCATCTCTGTGGCAGCTCTATGCACCTTTCCAAGTTCTAATTTGAGAATATCCTTCTCACTCAGGATGCGGATTCAGTGATAAGTCTGCAGGATACGCTGCCTGTTGCTATGGAATGTCACATAGTTTTGTATAATAAAATATGCGTACAAATAAATATAGGCCATGTTAAACATTAAGGGCCATATGAAAACTGTGTCATGAGGTTTTCACGGACAGTAATTGCCTTTCCTTGGGCAATCATTAAAGAGTTTATGGAAGACCTTTAAGTTGAACTTGAAAAAATAGACAGGATTTTAGTAAGGAAAAGTATTCATGGTAGTTGAAATAGTACAAGCAAGAAAACACTGGGAGAAAATGGCACGGCTTACTTGGGGAACTGTGATTAAGTTTTCTCAGAGTAGAGAATACAGGGTGAGAAACTCCAGGAAGAAGAGTCAAGTATGCAGGCTGGGGTGAGATAGATTCAGACACTGGAGTCCTTAGAAATCTGATAGACACTTGAAAACTTAGTGGTGAGTTTAGTAAAGCAAAGAAGGTGATTGACAAAGGGATTGGAGGAGTTATGATTCCGTAAGACTTGAAAGCATTTGCAGAGAGGAATGTGTAGAAGATGGTTCCAGTCAGCAGATGGGAAGGATGGAAGTTCCCATTAATAGTCATTAGAAGGAACAATTTAAGATGACAGGTTCAATTTTGATAAAAATAAATGTAATAGATCTGCCCACCCAACATTAGGATGAACTTGGGGGAGCAGATGGTCTCAAATGTGGAGGTAGAAGTCCAACAACAAAGAAGAGAAACCATGGAATCATAGGCAGGACGAGAAACTTGGATAAATGCTCATACATAGGAAGAAGGAAGGTAAAAAAATTAAGCAGCATTGACAGTTAAATATGTTAAAGCATAGAAAAGATTTGGGACAGTGCCTAGTTAACAGTAAATGTTTAATAAAAAGTTGCTATAATTAAAATCACTATGGAGTTAAGGGTAGTGTTGGGACATTGAATTATGGATTTCAGAAAGTTTTTAATAAAGATGGATATTATGGTCATTTCCAATGCTCTAATTTTGAGATATAGGTGGAGATACATATTTGGATCATTTCTAGGAAGATGGAAAAACCCAGGTTGTTCCTAAACACTAACTTTCTGAGGTTGATATTTATTTTTTGCATCCCTTCCAATAAACTGGAAGGTTTAGTGACTCCTGAGTCAAATTGTCATGATGTGTAATTTGCATTGGTTAAGAGAATAAGCCATGCATCCAGATTTAAAACTGGATTGAAACCCTGGCTTCATCTCTTACTAGCTCCATAACATTGGGCAAGTCGCTTAAGCTTGTGTTTAATTTCTTTATCTATAAAATGGGGTTCAGATATTACCTCCCCAACTGTTCATGTAAATGAGGTAAGGACAGCAGTTTAAGAGGAGATAATGTCAGCTAATACATTTGCTGTTGTTCCCAGTTAATTGTGCATTTCTGTTCTCTGCTCACTTTCTCCATCTGTTAACCCTCCTTCCATTACGTTATCCCATGATAAGTATCATACACATCATAGATGAGGTATTTACAGAATAGCAACACAGTGTCACACAGCACAGGTATCATCTCAGATTTAAGTAAGAGGCAGCTGACCCCAGGTTTTCTGATCATCTCGGCTGTAAGGAATTTCTAAGCCCTATCCGTATCACTCAGGACTTCTCCTGGCTGAAATCTTCCCAAATCTGTGCTACTCTCTCTATTCTAGGCTAAGAGACATGAGGTAGAGATTAGTTGTCCATTTTTAAAATGAATAAAATAGAAAGTTGGCAGTTAACATCAGAACCAAGGTGAGTTACAGGACTTAGTTTTCCCTGCATTTCCAACATCCGTGGTAACGACAAAGGAAACTCCGATCCTAAAAAGCAGGTTGCCACATTTGGAGACCCATAAACAACTTACAAGTCTTTTCTCCTTCCCCCTCCTAAACCTAAAACTTTAAGTAAAAGATTGGGAGGGAGTAGAAAACAGACAGCACATAATTGCTCTAATCTTCTAGATACCATTGTGTTTTAACAGACAAAAGTTAGCCACAACCCCCACCATTCCCTATTGCTTATAAACTAGTCTGACTCATTTTGTTTTTACCTGCCAGGACCTGTGAGCATCCGAGGCTGCAGTGTGCACGGCACTACAGAATAGATGTAGTTCCGCTGCCATTAGTGGACTTTATATGCACGTTATCCAGGGCAACAGCCTCAAATCCAGACTCGTTTATTCCAAGAACATTAAACATTTAGTTTGTGACTATGATCAGTCTCTACAAAAAAAAAAAAAGAAAGAAAGAAAGATGTCAAGTGAAGTTTTGTTCCCCTGTATCTGCAGTCACCAGAAATGCTGTCATTCTCCTTTCCAAGTACTGAAGACCAACCAGATATGCCTCCAGGGAAAGCAGCAAGAAAGTTTCCTTTTGCTGCCTACTAAGGAATCTGGGGTTTCAGCAAACCCAGTTGTTCGTTTACCCTTATTCGTGTCCAAGGAATATTTTCATAAACATTCACACAATTTAAATCTTCAGAGGGGAATATTAACTATTTTTTTTCTAATTACTGGCTCATTTAACATGAAAAAGTAAATGACATTCTAGTTTTTCACTTTTTTATATTGCTTTTTTTTTGGTTTGTTTTTACTAAAACTAAGAAAAAAGGCCTTAGGTACCATAATGTGCAAGCATGAATGATTAGCAAGATGCAAATACTCAGTTAATCACCAAAGAACACTATTTTGGGGGTCTGCGTGGCCTTCTTTATAGTGGCAGTAAAGACTGGGGGATATCTAGGTATTAATTTTTCACATAAAATATTAATGAGATGCACAATTGATGACTATTCCTTCGTTTCTGAATTTTAAAAGATTAATCTGGTGCTATTTACCCTAAGAAGAATTTTAGTAGAATCCTAAAGACTTTTTAAAAAATAACACGGAACAGCTATGAATAGGTGGCTAAGAAAACAAAAGTCAGCTCATCTGCTCAGAAATATGATTTATAAGAACATGTTGCTCTGTAGTTTCCAAAGCATTTGAGTACATTATCTTATTTTGGGGCCTCATGCAGATAGATTCTGAGATGAAGATTAATATCTAGGTTACTCTTGAGAAGGACAAGGAAGAACTCGGCAGAGAGGATGGGCTGCCATCGAGCCGCCATGGCCATGAAGTTCTCCCAGCTCACCCGACGGAGACCTCTGAAACCGGCATGGTCCAGAGGTGTCCTGCGCTGGGGTGAGGTGGCTGGCCTTTCAGATTCTTTGCCAACTGTAATTGCAGGTGGGCTGCCCAGAGAAGTGGGGATGCTCTTGGTTGGGACAGGAAAACCATTTCAGCTGAGGCACTTCCAACAGCCAAGTATTTAGGTATTTCCTTTATCCCCACCACAGCATATGTTAACACAGCAGGTGGCCATTGATTCCCCAAAAACATTACCATGTGGGGTTGCAGAGTCCCCTTCCTTCCATGCACCTGACCTCTCCCCTTCAAAGAAATTGTGTGGGGTTTTCTTTTCTTTTTTTCTTTTTTTGAGAGTCTCACTTGGTTGCCCTGGGGTTGAGTGCCTTGGCGTTATAGCTCGCAGCAAACTCAAACTTCAAATTCTTGGGCTCAAGTGATCTTCTTGCTTCAGCCTCCTGAGTACCTGGAATTATAGGCACCTGCAACAATGCCCAGCTATTTTTAAAGATGGGGTTTTTCAGCTTGCCTAAGCTGGTCTCAAACTCCTGGTCTCAATTAATCCACCCACCACAGCCTCCCAGAATGCTAGGATTATAGGCATGAGCCACTCGGCCCAGCCCCTTTTATTCTTTTAAATAACTGTTTTCCCCTGTGAAGGTTAGCTCTTAACTAGATCAGAACATGCCAAGGTGACATCCAGTATGTGCTTCCTGTAGCTCATGCGCTTTGTTGATCAGGAGCACTGTTTAAGCACTCATGCAATGTCAGTGTTAAACTTGGCAAAAGACCCTAAGCTAGGGGATGGGAACCAGACACCAAACTACAACCCAAATCACCCAATTTAAGAGCCTGTTTGAAGACTAATTTATGAGATATATGCTGCTGGAAATAGCTAAACTTCTCAGTAATTACCTTTAATGAGAAGTAGGAGTTATTCTGAAAAGAACCCCTAAAAGACAGCGTCTCAACTTCCTTGAACTGTCATAAGCAGGGATTTGAGGTTGTTTTGGACTTGACAGGCTTCAGCTATGATGCAGGCAGCCACCTGATACACGCGGCCACCTACCTGTCCGATCTCCAACTTCCCATCAGTTGTGTTGGTCACAGCTGGGAGGCAGGATGAGCTTGGAGTGGCTCTCAGAGCAATGACCTATCCAGCAAAATTACATCTCCATTTGCCAGGGCATTTGGAAGGCAAATGGGCAGAATGTAAAGTGATTTATCTGTTTTATCAAATTAAGCACAGTTGTGTATATCATGATGAAAAGCAATTTTTTTTGAGACAGAGTGCCGTGGTATCAAAGCTCACCAACCACCAACTCTCAGGCCCAAATGATTCTCTTGCCTCAGCCTCCCAAGTAGCTGGGACCTCAGGAGCCTGTCACAATGCCTGGCTATTTTTAGAGACAGGGTCCTGCTCTGGCTCAGGCTAGTCTCGAACCTGCGAACTCAGACAATCCACCCGCCTCGGCCCCCTCTCTTAGCTTGTCTCAGAGGCACCATGTTCTGCAAAGTCACCAGTTCTTTTTCTTTGCTAGGAAGGTCAACATGAGTAAAAGAATTTTATTTTGTATTAGTTATATCGAAACTAGTGAGTGGTTTTGTGCTGAAACTAAACAAGATTCTTCCTCTGAATAATAAACACTAAGAGGTCAGAACATTTCCTGGCTGCTTTTTAATGATCCATTTGAGAGAACGCTTCAAAGAAACTTCTCTCAGCAACTGGGGGTTGAGTTGGCTTCCAAGTCTCTAGAAGAGTGAATATATGTGGTCCCCACGCCCCAGCGTGCCTCCAGTTTTGGAAGTCAAACCAGCTTTCGTTGGCACATTTATATTCTAAAACTTGATAAATGGCCAGACTCGATGGGGAAAGCTATAGTGAAAACAAACACTTCTTTATATTATCTTCCCTATCTTGTCTCTCAGACACGAACTTTCTACATAGTCATAACGTCTGAAATTATATTTTAGTCCCCAGGCCCCCAGCTATGCTTCCAAATGAATGGTATTCTCTGAATACTGTTGGAAAGAATGACTTCACCTTGGAAACTGGTACTAAAAGACAATTGATTTTGATTCCCACAGAGGAGGTGTGTGAAGGGAAATGTTAACTTCTAGTCAGAAGGGGAATAATCTTGTCAACATTACACCCTTAAAAATTTTTTAGAATATCCAGCATGTCAAGTTTCTCCTCCACATCGAAACAATTTCTATTTTGAACACCAGATGAAGTAGATCGCCAAGACAGCTGATGTTTAAACATTAGAACTAACTTATCTTTAAACACGAAGATGTTAGAGATACCAAATGCACCCCGTGAAAAAGGGAGGCAGGCTAGAGAACAGACTATTTGCGTCTCCCTTCTTCTGTTCACTTCAAGTCTGCAAGGAGAAAAAGACCCAACACTGTTTAAATTATACCTTAATTTGAAAATTAGCCACAATGTACATGAGCTGTATTGGTGTAAGTGTGCGCTGTACACATATTTGTGTATTCTAAGGACACTCCTAATATTGCCATGTTCTCCTTAAGATTTTTTCCTCCATATGCTTGGCCCAAACACTGGAATAAACATCTCCAAAACTTTTCCTATTAAACACTCAAGTCTGAAGTTCTCTTTTACCAAAGGAAGTTCAGTGCGAGTGGGAGAAGTCCATTGATCAGTTGGCACATTTCTCTATCTTATGAGTTATCTCGATTTGAGTGATTTATTTTTCACAAGACTTGTAGTTTCATATATAAAAAAGGGGGAAAAAATTCAAAAAGACTGGAAGAAAGTAAGGAAAGCTTGAATTCCGATGTTGAGTGAAAAGCAGAGATTCTCTCAACCAACGACTCTGCTTTGTTGAGAACTCAATTGATTTTGCAAAGGTTAAAACCCCATCTGCCATTGATATCCTCAGGGAGGAATAATTAGGATTTCCTTAATTAGCATTCCACTAAATCTTCCATTGTCAATGTGGATACTTTGATTAAAGTAGCACTCATAAGTAACTACAAACCTATTTATATTTCCATGAAGTTATTTAATTTTCCCATCCTTTACCATCTCAACCAATATTACCCTTCCTGACCCATCCAATAGGACAGGAATGGAATTTTTTTTTTTTTTTTTTTGCAGTTTTTGGCCTGGGCTGGGTTTGAACCCACCACCTCTGGCATATGGTGCCAGCGCCCTACTTCTTTGAGCCACAGGCACCACCCAGGAATGGATTTTAAGCAAAGTAAATCAGAATGGTTTTCACAAGATCTGGACACCAAGGAGGAGATTATTGAGTTTTCCTTGGAGGATGGAGATGAAATCAAGAATTTCTGGAATCTGCCTATGAAGAAATTATATGCTTTCTCTAGTAATTCACAAAACAGTCAACTCAAGAGTCACTGGGACATGTAATAAGATGCATATTCCTAGGCCCAATTCTCAGAGTTTAGTTCTGTAATTGGTTGGGGGTAGGATTCAGTTATTTTTTATGAGACAGTCTTACTTTCTTGCCCCATGGAGTTCCGTGGAGTCACAGCTCACAGCATCCTCAAACTCTCGAGCTCAAGAGATCCTCTTGCCTCAGCCTCCTAAGTAGCTGGGACTACAGGCACCCACCACAACACTCAGCTATTTTTGGAGATGAGGTCTCACTCTGGCTGGGGCTGGTCCCTATTTGAGTTTTTAAATCACTTTCCTCAGGGATTCTGAAGCAAAAATAGTACCTATACACTTTCTCTGATCTTCCATCTTGTAATTACCAATAATTGTTAGTAGTAGAGTTTGAACTAACCCCACTTGGGACACAGCTTTTTCTGTTAGAATCTCCTCTGCATAAAGTCCCTGAAATGTTAACTTTTACTTACTTTCCCGCTTAGAGTTTTAGCCCCTTATTCATGCATGCATTTAGTTTTAGGTGTTGATTTAACAGTGAAAAATACATTATCAGGGAGATTATATTCTACTGAAAGGAGACAGAGGAAAAGAATTGCCTAAGTATTTATACCAGTTGTAATGAACCTGAGTCCGACATAAGGGCGAAGAGCAGGGTTTTAATGTCAAATGGGATAACCAGGAAGCTTTGGTTGACAAGTTGGATCTTTGAGTAAACCAACACGGTTAAGTTGGGAATTTTCTGTTTCCTTAACTCACATTTTCTGCCAGAAAGCAAAGCCAATATTAAAGAAAAAGCTGAGATGCAGAAAGGGAACTTGGGTCAGATACCTTCCCTTCAGACCCTGAATTCAGTCAGTAACAGATGAATAAGACACTTAGTGAGGCAAGTTATTAAATCCATTCCTTTTTAAAATAAAATATTAGTTTCTCAAAGCATGCATTGGGTTTGCCCTTTGTAACCAGAAATTCTTATATGTTAATCACATTTTAAAAATGTGGAATCTATTTTTATCCTCCATGACATAATATTCAAGAAAATTTAGAACATACAGAAAGGCAAAGAAAAAGAAAATAAAGCTTAGGGCATTATTAGCAAGGGGACTTGAAGCACAGAATGAGAAAGAATTTCCAACATAAACATTAAGATAGAAAGAAGGAACAAGTTTACTTCCTCCCACCCTCCTGAGGACAGAGAAAGGGCTTGGCTTGGCACTTTCCAAAAGAAAGAAAGGGCTGAGTAACTCTGACTTTTTATAGAGGGTAAAGGGTGTAGGAAAGAAGTGCTGCCAACTGAGAGCAAAGAGCATCTGTGTCTGTTTCCCTCCTTTTCTCTGTTTTCTTCTAGGTGGGGCACTGATCAGTTTCCCTGTAATCCGGTGGGGCTCACTTCCAAGTCTGCTGAGCTGTTAGAACAAACTTTTTTTTTAATTAAATTTTATTTTTTTATTAAGTCATTTGTACATAGATGATGAATACATTTATGCCATTATGGGACTCAATGCGTTCATTATTTGTACAAATTGGAGTGCTTACATCCTATTAATCAACATAGCCTTCACCTCATTAGACAAAGAGGCCACAGGTGATTGCTCTTACCAGGGGCTATTGTGTATCGCGATCTTTCTCTTCAAAAGGGAAATTAGTGTTGTGAGTTTGTGTGTGTGTGTGTGTGTTAGGTAGATTGTTTTTCTTAGTTTATCAGCAATGCCATCTTATCAGGCATCATCTTAATGATGAGTATTCTATAATAGGAATTACTTATAGAACCAAGTTCTACCCTTACGTGTTATATTTAAATCATGTATCATTGTTGCACAAAGTTGTAAGAAACATTTTGAAAGACATTCTTTCCTAGCCATTATTATTTTCTTGGGATATACTTTTTGAAGTGGATTATAAGCTCAAATGATATGCACATGGTTGTGGCTTTTCAAATGAAAGTGCCAATTTACCCTCAAAACTAAGATTATGCCAGTTTTGGGCACCCTTAGAAGTAACTGAAAATGGTTAGTTATTAATGCGTTCTTCAACATCAGGAAATAGAGAAAACATTTTAATGTCACTTTCCTTTATCAAATTAGGAACATCCTTATTTATTTTACATATATTTTTATTCCTAGTGAGACTAAATATTTTTACTATAGTAATACTTGAATTTTTGTAAATTGCCTGTTTCTTGATTCTAACACTTTTAAAATATTTGAGTGTCTACATTTTTTATTCATTTTTAATACCTTATATATTAAATGTTTTCGTTCATTAATAACACTTTAAATTATATGCCTTATTTATTGAGCTCAGCACAATAGTAAGCCTTTCACATTTCATTTAATTTTTATACTCTAATAATATGAACTATTATAATTATCTTTTAGTTATATGCTGTGTAAGATGCTCCTTTAACAAAGAATGAGATTACACTAAAAATGATGAAGCTACTCTAAAATATCAAATGGTGAGTAAATGATCGAGCTGGAATTTAAATTGACGTCTGCTTGAGTTCAAACCTATGTTTAAGAACAATGCTAAAGTGTTTTTGATTGTTATTATTTCCTCTATCTCATAATTCAGAGGTCAACAAACTATACCTAATTTTGTAAATAAAGTTTTATTCGAACACATGGCCATGCCCATTCATTCATTGCTGCTTTCATAGGGCAAGGTCTACCTTGGGTAGTTATGGCAGAGACTATGGCTCGAGGATCCCTAAAATATTTACTGTCTGGCCCTTTATAGTTTGCTGGTCTTTGCAGTAGCTTCCATACTCTGGAGATTCGATCTCCTGGACTATCCTTCATCTCTGCATATCTTATTTTTCCTTCAGAATTTTTACCTACAGATAAATTTAAAAATACACATATTATCTTTTTCTTCAGCTATAAGCTATATAAGAATATGGCTCATTGCCTCTACTGATCTTTTAATCCAAAAAACTAACAATTTTTTTTTATTACCCCAAATCCTATTCTTAGACTCCATTTGTTTCATAGCCTCCTGTCTTGTTTTACTGGCACAGGACCTTCTTGCATGTCATTACAAATCATATTTACCTTTGAAAGGATGTTATTTTGAGTGAGATCTGCCTCACTTGCTGAGATTTTTTTTGTCTTTTAGTTGGGTGTTGATACTTATAAACGAATATGTAGATTCATCATTCTGAAAACCATGGTGAGGTTCTCTCAATAAACTCCCCTCTGGGTCTTCAAGCCATTATAACTCAATGTGCTTCTCAGTTGATAGAGACCTTTCCTTTCATTTGATCATAATTGAACTTAATAAGGCAAATAGCCTTCAGCATTTAGAATATGAGATTGGGGCCATCCTAACAATCAAGACAGGGAAAGCTTATTCTCTGTTTTCACCTTCTTTGTGTTTATTAGGGGTAAATGTGTAGAGTTATTTAAGCAAGAAAAATAAAATAAAAATATGCAAGACTGATTTTTTTTTTTTTTTGGTAATCTTTAGGATTTTAGATGAAGCTCAGTAGAACTTGTTAGAAATGTTATTTGCTAAATAAACCAAAGCAATCAGGCTGCAAACCTGGAACGTGATGTACAAGTCAGTAGCAAGGCAGGCTCATCATATACTGTGCTAGTGAGATCACATTGTGAAAATTCATTGCCAATCCTGCACCACATATTGAAAAAGATGTTAATAAGCCCTCTACATCAAAAACACGATAACCATAATACATAGCAGACAATGGTCTGGAAATAAAGTCATATTATTGGGGATTATCTCCAAATGTTATACTGGCCTCCAGATAGAAGAGGAAGAAATATTATGAGTGCCTCTAATCAACAGAAAAATATTAATGATGGAAAGTTATAGGGAGGCACTATTTGGCTTAATAAATGAAGAAAGATCCTTCTAACAAATGGATATATCTAAAAACTAGGTAGGTCACCTTCTTATAAGATTATATCATTTTAGTTAAAAGCTTCATTTTGAGATTTGAATCACTAACTGTGTGCCTTGGGTCAAATTACTAAATTTCTCTGAGCCATTGGTTCTTTATTTCAAAGTGGTGATAATAATAATTTTCATAACACAGTGTTGTCATGAAGATGAAATTACATTGCAATAGAATGTTCTTAAAACAGCGCATACCCAATAAATACTCCGTCTCCTACTCAATAAATGCAGTGATGCTACCTTGACTGTCAAATGTGGGTTCTCCCTCTCCCAGAGGTATTTAGATAGGGTCTGGATGTTTTCCTAAAAACAGTGTATAAGGAATTCCAGGGTTTAATTGGAGGTTGGATTTGATTGTTTGGTCACATAAGTTTGTGTACCCTTCTGGCTTATTCATATATCCCAACAAATAAATATTTATTGAACTGCACCTTATGTACCAGGACCATGGCAAATGCTGGAATTCCAGATGATAAACAAGATAAAGATAGATCTTTGGTTCCACAGAGCTTGTATTGCAGGAGAAATAAACTTTAAAAAGCAAGAACACAATAGACTGTCATAAAATCTCCACTGCAAATTAGAGGAGGATGAAGTGGCAGTATGACTGAGAAGTCCTGTCTAGGAGGTCATGTACCAAGAATGACAAGCAGAGGCCACCTTTATGAGGAACTGGGTAAGAGTATTCTCCTAGGATGGGAGCACTTGTGGAGGCATGATGTGCGCACAGAGTGCTCTAACTTATTTGCAGTGCGGAATAGCTAGTAGATCTTAAGATGAGCTTGGAGAGTTCCAAGAGTTGAAAGAAGACCAATGCGACTAGAACACAGAAGAACAGCAGGTGTGATACTAACCAGTATCCATCTCCTCTTCTGGGCACATAGAGAAAACACATTTCTTGTTTCCTTTGTATGTAAATAGGGACACCTGACCTTTCTGTCCAGTGAAATTCAAATAACCATAGTGCGTATGTTCTTCCTTAATAGAGCAATAAAAAGCCATTTGTAATTCTCTTGTCTCTTTTATCTATCCCAGAATAAAACTATATGAATAAGAAATTTCTCTTGTGTTAGTTAAGCTATTGAGATGGTGGGATTGTTTGTTAACGCAGCACAACCTAACTTATCCTGAATAAAGTAAGGGATGACTAGCAATAGAGGGTAAGTACAGAGATGCAGTCAAGAACCAGTAACGCAGGATATCTTAGGCCAGGATGAAGTGAGGATTTGTGACCAAATGTAACGAACAGCTGCTGATGAGTCCAATTCATAACATTGCTGTAATTCTAAAACTCCCAAATCTCAATGCCTCAAAATTTGCAGAAGTCTTAAATCCTTACCTTGTATCAACAACACGGTGCTGCCCTTGCTATGTTATAACATGAAAAAGTCAACTAAATTTTTTTGTGTGGATTTGATGGCAAAGAGAGAAAAAGAAAGAAAACAACATACAGATATAACAAGCCTCTCAAGAATATCTTCTTATATACTCTTCATCCCCTTAATCCTTTTTTCTCTACTATAACCATTTTTATCTTTGTTTTGTTTGTTTTCTGGTTCTTGAAAAGTATTTTGCAAAAGGTAGTTATCAAATAAAGAATAACTTATAAATATTTGTTGTAATTTTCTTTTTCTATTTTTGTATTACTTTTATGGAAGAAATAAATCACCAAGTTTCAATTTAATGAAATACACACCTGTCTAGGTTCTAAATGAGTCATAATTAGCAACACTTTGAAAAGCAACCCAATTAGCATATTCTTTTTTTGCCAACAATCAAATCAATTTTATGTTGTATATAAAAGTCAATGAATGTATGACCACATATTCAGGATTAGTTTTAACATGTCTTTGTTATGATGATACCATTTCCTAATCTTTAATGATGATTTATTACTGACATATTCTAAGCAAACTTCCAAATACCTTATACATGTGATCTAATTTAATACAACATTAGAAAGCAGATTTTATTGTTATGTCACTTTACAGAGGATGAAACTCAATAGAAGTTCATAAGTTGCCTGAGGTCATCCAGCTAAGTGGTCAGGCCAAGACTGAATCAAAGCAATTAATTAGTTTATTAATTTTAAAGGCTAGTACACTGAAGCAGTGAAAGTAGAGAAGGAGCAAAGGAATCTATAATTGGTTGTGATCAATTAGTTGTAAATACCACTATAGTCAGGACAACTAATCAAAGAAATTTAAACAAGAATTCTCCATTGTTGGTCAGGCGAGGTGGCTCATGTCTGTCATCCTAGCTAACACTTTGGGAGGCCAAGAATTTAAAGACTAACCTGGGTAACAGTGATACCCCATATCTACAGAATTTTTTTTTTTTTTTAAATTAGCTACGGTTGCAGTGAGCTACGATGACATCATAGCAGTCTAGCCTGGGCACCAGAGGAAGACTCTGTCTCAGAAAAAAAATAGTAATAATGCCACATTGTTAATTATAATGAAAAATGTGTTATAACATAGGAAATCTAATAAGGAAAGTATTTATTAGAAATAAAGAAAGTAATTGTACTTACAGAGTGATGACTATGTGATTTGGGGAAAAATGTGATGAATTTTCTCGGTCCTAAAAAAAAAGGAGAGTTAGCTATGGTATTAGAAATGGATGTACAGGCGTCACCTGTGGCTCAAAGCAGTAGGGCGCCAGCCCCATATGCCAGAGGTAGCAGGTTCAAACCCAGCCCCGGTCAAAAAAAAACTGCAAAAAAAAAAAAAAAGAAAAGAAAGAAATGGATGTACTATGTAGAATAAGTGATTTTATCTCTTTGACTCTCAACTGTCTTGTTGATAAAATGGAAATCAAATATCTAACACGTAGATTCATAATGACAATTAAATGAAATGATACGGTGTCTAGTATGTAGGCAAATAAAGGCATTCAACAAATACCAATTATCTGACTGAGTAAACACTTTATTTTCTTTCCATCCTTCAATGAGAACTTGGGATAAGTGACACCTATTTGTAAATTGTTATACAAATAAGAGTTGAAAGTGGCTGCATACATACTATGTGATAATTCCTAATTTATTACAGAGAAATATATCATATACAGTAAAGATAAATAACAGTAATTTCTGGGGAAAATGAAAAACAGAAAGACATAAATATAAATAAATTTAACATGACACTAATATTGGGAATAACTCACTAAGAATGTAAACTTCAGCATCAGACAAGTTCACCTTTGAACCCAGAATCTATCATTTCTTAACCTTTTTCACTCTGGACACTACCATTTTTAGACTCATTTTACTCAACCATGTAAGGTGAAGTTAAGATAAGTTAGTTGCAAGAATTAAGTGAAAAATGCATATGAAATATTTTAACACTGTGCTGGGCTCTTCAGTGATCAGATATTGATAATTATAATTGTTACCTGGCTCCCCAACATGCTTGGTAAGATGAATCATGGCCACTAAATAAATAAATCCCATCTACTTTTGATTTTGGAGTATCACACACAGTGGTCCCTTGGAGAAGAGGTGTGGAGGAAAACCAGCAACTGTCAACTCCTGTGGCCCATGGCTCTCAATTTTCAACTCCCCTTATACTTCAGTTACAACTGCTCTGAAAGGTGGCTATCTCTCTCCTTACAGCATTCCTAACTGTGTAGATCTATACCCAATGACTTTTGGGAATATTGTCTGAGGAAATCTACCCATTCTTTTTGAGTACAAATAGGAACTTGATGGGTCAATAGATGATGGACAGATTCATGCATGCATACATATAGTCATAGATAGAAACATACATCTCTGTACTGATATGGCTACATGTATAGAGATGATGATGTAGCTATATGAGAGATATAGATATGCGTATAGTGTAAGTAGATACGGATATAGACATATAGGCATTGATATATAGATATATACATATAGACATAGATTAAAAAAAAACTGAAGGCAAGAAGGTTGTATGAATGCAACCACAGCTCTTTCAGTCTGGGCAAAATATTCTGTGGAAATAATTTGTTATACCAAGGCAGAGACCTCAATAAGACTCATTATGCTGATTTTGAGGAATTTCCTAAATCAAAGAATATAAGCTCATAGTGATATTTTTTCTAAACTTATAGCTTAAAAAAAATCTACTAAGTGAGAAAATCACTTATACAACCTCAAAAAAAGAAATAAAAAAACAAAAACAAACAAACAAACAAAAAAACACCCTAGTATCTGTCAGAAAAGACTCATCGAAAGAATCAACAATTAACTCTGATCATTCCACGAAAGTCTCCATAGAGGTAGGCATCCTTGTACTTGAACCTTTAGCTCATTCCCAAATAAATCATAATTTACAAAGTGACAGTGAGAGATGTCTTGTTCTAATCCAAACTCTTGATATAAGAACATTATATTATGTGCCTTTTAAACAAAAATATCTAGAAAGGAATGAATGATACACAAAACCATGATGAAGAATTGAGCTTCAAGTTACTATCATGGTATAAGAACTTGAAATACTACTTCCAATATTAGCCCTACATCCTTAGATAAAATTATAAATGTATGGCAATAAATGACCTGGACTCTTATCTAGTAATTAAACTTCTTCATCATGTAGACATAGTGATTGGGATTTAAAAGGACATAGTAAAGAATGTGTTTCAAAAACAATATTAACACTATTTCCATTTTATGTACTTTCATGTGTATATATATTCTTTTTGAAAGAGTTTGAAGAATAATTCCTCTATCAATAACAGTGTTTGGTAACAAGGTACAAAAACTCTAGATAATTGAAACTAAAGGGAATTTTTTGAACTAAAAGAAACAAGGAAGCAGTATGTATAGGTATATCATTATTTATTGATTTATTTTTATTATTATTATTTTTTGAGACAGAATCTCACTATGTCACCCTCAGTAGAGTGCTGTGGCATTACAGCTCCCGGCAACCTCAAATTCTTGGGCTTAAGTTATTCTCTTGCCTCAGCCTCCCAAGTAGCCGGGATTACAGGCACCTGCCACAACACTCGGCTACTTTTGTTTTGCTAAACAACAATGACAACCACAACAAAAAGCAGTCTGTATAGTGCTAGAGTCATGGAAGCAATGGACATGTGCCATCCAGAGTAAATTTGACTGGCAATCACATGTGGAAGGCCTCTCACCGTTTCCAAGTGTCCTGGCCATCTCTCATTCCAGAGAGGAGCATTTAATAACTATAGCTTGTGTCATATGCCCACCTTCACCTTGTCAGAAAAGAAGGAAGGATGGGGTGCGAGAATGCTCTAGAACTCTTTGCTTGCTCTATGAGTAGGCCAGCCCTTGTACTAGCCAACCCTCCAAGGAAGGAGGGGGACATTTCCCCTTAAATACAACCAGGCTGCTGTTAGGAAGGGAAATAGGTGCTTGGCTGAAAACAAATATTTATTATATCTTTACTTTAGTTGTTTCTGAATAGCCCTCTGGACGAGGCAAGGCAATTATTATGATTCTACTGTACGTTGTAATGGAGCTTCCTTGTGGTTCAGCAGCCCATCCAAGTCCACGGGGCTGAGTAAGGGAAGGAGGCTCCTCTAGAGATCATAGACTTGCTCTCTCTTTTTCTCAGTAGTTTTCCTACTACATTCTTCTGAAAAAGAAGATACTAATTTATTATTTGGTTCCTCTCAACTACAAATCACCTTATTTTTCTTTTTCTTCTAAATCTTTTTTGTGGATAACAAGCTACAGAGAAAGTCTTTGTATCACTGTCAAATACCCTTTTGGACAACATCACCCTGCCATGTTTGTGTCAAAAGGAATCCACAACATTAACGGGAGGAAAAAATATATAAAGGAAAAGTCCTCATTGCTCATTCAGGGACAGGCTCAGCTGGAGGAAACCTTGGGAGGTGGCATCTCCAGTGCAGCCTGGGTACAATTAGGAGCTGCTGTCTCCCCCCTCCCCCAAGTTTCTAGGCACTTCTGCACTCCCTGAAAAGAGCAATTTTGCTTCGTCTCTTGTCCCAGCTTTCACTCCACCCCTGCAGTTCACGGTCACAGTGAGCCCCTAGCACAATTTTACATTGTATATGTGGACAGTGTCGGTGACACAGTGGTCTTGCCTAAGGTAGAGGCAACTGAGGCTCTTTCTTCTAAACCTGGGGGAATAAGCAGCACTGTATGTGCTGATATGGAGCGAAAGGGCTTCCAAGGCTACTGATGGAATTTCCTGAAAATCAGGGGAATGAAGCTTGAGATGATATGTTAAAAATTCCTTTTCTAGTGGATTTCAATTTGCTCTGTGGCCTGTAGATCCCTGAAATGTCGATCTGGAGAAATAGCTCCTTTTTTCCTTAGCTCTGCAATTGAATGTTTAAGGCTTACCCAGGAGTACAGGGGGAAAGGTGTGGACTACAATGCATACTAATTGTTCTGATTATACTGTACACCTGTCAAATGATGCTACAGGGTATGTGATAGAAAAGCTGGTACCTATAGTCAGGAGCACATGCCTGTGAGTTTTTATTTTTGTTCTTGTTTCGTTTGACTTTGTTCATTCGAACTCAGATGTGCCCAGACTCGGAAAGTTCAGATGTTTATGTAACCCTCCCGACCAAAATTCCACCAGGATCCCAATGATAAGGCAAGGAAGAAGCAAAAGACTGTGTTTTCTGAAAATACTTTGAGAGTCCCTGGTATCCAGCCACAGATAAGACCCGGGAGGGATACGTTCTGATCTCAAGGATGGAATTTTACAGCCTGAGTAGATTGGGGTTAATTTCTATCATATGTGGCCCAGGATTCTTTTAGGATCACCAATCTATATCCAGTTCTTTCCCTATAGTCCCACCTTACTCCCCCTTGACTCCACGTAAATGAGTCCTTGGAAGTTTTTTGTTGTTGTTGTTCACCCTTGGTAGAGTGCCATGGTGTCACAGGTCACAGCAACCTCAAACTCTTGGACTCAAGGGATCCTCTTCCCTCAGCCTCCCTGGTAGCAGGTGCTACAAGCATCCACCACAATGCCCGGCTATTTTTAGAGATGAGGTCCAGCTCTGGCTCAGACTGGTCTGGAACCTGTGAACTCAGGCAATCTACCCGCCTCAGCCTCCCAGAGTGCTAGGATTACAAGTGTGAACCGCTGCTCCCGGCCTTTTGGATTTTTTTTTTTTTCATAGAGACGGTGTCTCACTTTATCGCCCTTGGTAGAGTGCCACAGAATCACAGCTGACAGCAACCTCCAACTCCTGGACTTAGGCAATTCTCTTGCCTCAGCCTCCCAAGTAGCTGGGACTACAGGCGCCCGCCACAATGCTCAGCTATTTTTTGTTGCAGTTTGGCCGGGGCTGGGTTTGAACATGCCACCTTCAGTAGATGGGGCCAGCACCCTGCTCACTGAGCCACAGGCACTGCCTCCTCTTGGAATTTTTTTCAACAAACTACTTAGAACTGGTGAAACCAGGAACTGGAGCCACATATCATCCCGATTATTTGCTATTTAGCCTCTGTGACAATTTTTTCTTGTTGTTGGGTTTTATTTTAAATGTATATAAAGCAGGATTCACCTTTTGTACGGCACAGTTATCTGGGGTTTGACTAATGCTTAGAATCATGTATTTACCACCACAGCTGTGACATAGAAAATTCAGATTCCCTCACAAATTCCCTGTGCTTCTCTTTGTAGTCCACTCTTCCCTGCTCCATGTACCCTTGGAAAGCACTAATCTTTTCTCCATTCCTATAATTTTTTCTTTACACAAATGTCACATCAACAGAGCTGTACTTATGTAGACTTTAAATCCAGCTTCTTCTATCTGGCACACAACACGTTTGACATTCATCCAAAGCTAATGTGGCTCTATTATTTTATGTTCCCACAGCATTGAATACGTGTTTCAAATGCTCCATTTCTTGTGAGTGTCAGGGTTTGATTTTGTTTTGATTTTTTTCTTTTTTTTTTGCATTTTGTTAACCTTGGGGTAGAACTCATTGTGGTTTTAATTTGCATTTTTCTTACCACTAATGATGCTGAGCGGCTTTCATGTACTTACTTACCATCCTTACATTTCCTCTAGTGAAATATTTGTTCAAGTACTTTTCCCACTTCCGAACTGGTGTGTCTGCTTTCTTACTGTTGGGTTTTGAAAGTTCTTTAGATTCCGAGTTCCAGGTATTTATCAGATAAGAGTTATACAAATATTTTTCTCCTCATCTGTGGCCTGCCTTTGATCTCTCTTAACTTTTTCTTCTGGAGAGAAGTCCAATTAATTTTGGTGAAGTCCAATTTATGCATTTTTAATTTGTTTTATGAATCATGCTTTTGGTGTCATACCTAAGAAGTCCTTGCGTAACTCAAAGTCAGAGATTTTCTCCTGTGATTATTTTCTAGCAGTGTTGTGGAGTTAGGTTTCATATTCAAATCTGGATCCATTTTGAATTAATTTTTTGTAGAGGATGTCAAACAATGGTTCTCAACCAAAGTGGGTTGCAACCCCTTTGTAACAATGAAAATACATCCTGAATATCAGATATTGACATTACAATTCATAACAGTAGCAAAGTTAGTTATAAAGTAGCAACAAAACTAATTTTATGGTTGGGGGTCACCACAACATGAGGATTAAAGGGTCCCGGTAGTAGGAGGCATGAGGAAGGTTGAGAACCACTGTTGTAAAATATGAAAGCTCGATTTTTTGCATATTTCAGCATAATTTGTTGAAACTATTGTCCTGTCTATCCTAATTACCTTTGCACCTTTAAAAATCAATCGACCGTAATGTCTAGGTCTATTCCTGGGCTTCCTAATCTCTTCTGCTGATCTATCCATTTATCCTTTCTCAAGTATCATACTCTATCCTCTCATCATTGGGCAATTTTCCATATGAATATTATACTTACTTGGAAAGTCAAATGTACTTTTTTTTCTAAAAATCCTTTCCTTCCATTATTTTTACTGCATTTATTTTTCGAGTCCCTTGCTCTCTTCTTTCAGTGTTTTTTTCTTTTTCTTGGCTGAGTACAGGGGACTTTACTGATGGTATCAGACAAAGTGGAGTTCCCCAGGCCCCACCTAGTCTTCAGGGGGTTGAACGTGGAAACTGCGCTGGAGAGGGGAGCATCTAGGCATGGGGGGCACTGAGTGGGCAGGGACACCCCAGCAGCTGAGGGCCTCTCTCCTCCTCTCACACTCTGGCTGGGGCTGGTGGTCCAGCGGCTCTAACTCCATAAGGTCCACCACCCTGTTGCTGTAGACAAATCCATTCTTGTAACATAAAATCAGCTTGATAACATGGTCATTGAAGGTGATGCCAGCTATGGAAGTGGAGGTGAAGAGCAGGTGTCACTGTTAGCAGTAGAGTGGACGACCTGGTCCTCAGGGCAGCCCAGGATGCTCTAAGGGGCCCCCTGCTGCCTGCTCTGCCACCTTCTTGGTGTCATCACATTTGGTATATTTTCCAGATGGCAGGTCAGGCCTGCAACAGACATGGTGGCAGTGGAGACACAGAAGCCACTCCAGTGAGCTTCCCATGCACGTGGCACCACCTTGCCCACAGTGCTGGTGGCACCAGTGGAGGCAGGGGTGATGCTGTGAAGACCCCTGTCCCCATCACACCACAGCTCTCCTGAGGGGCCATCCACAGTCTTCTGAGTTCAGTGCCCACTGGGACTTTGGCCCTGGATGACCACGGCTGGGGGCTGAGCTGTTGGAAATGCAGGAGGCATTAGTGACAATGCTGAGGTTGTTTCCAGAATTCTCGTGGTTCATGCCCATCAAAAACAGGTATGTCAGCAGAGGGGGCAGAGATGGTGACCCCTTGGATCCCCTGTCTAGTAGAGCCCCAGCCTTCTCCACGGTGGAGAAGACACCAGTGGACTCCATAAGGTACTCAGGGTCTGCTTCATCTCATTTGATTTTGGTGGGATTTCACTCCTGGAAGATGGAGATGGGATGTCCATGCATGACCAGCTTCCCATTTTCAGGTTTGACTATACCATGGAGCTTTCCATGGGAGGAATCACTAATGGTTACAATATCCACTTTGTCAGAGTTAAAAGCTGCTCCAGGGACCAGGTGCCCAGTACACACAGCCAGATCCACTCATTCTGGAGTTCACCATGGTGCCTTGGGGATGTGCTGTCTGTCGAGTGGGAGGGACAGAGAGTTTTCACTATTTTCTTACATTTTACTTTCAAAATTCATAAGCCAATTAGTCCAGAAAATCCACATCTTATATAATTCCACTTATGCAATGTTCTGGAAAAGGCAAAACATGTAAGAAAACAGATGTGTAAAAAATAAACAGATCAGAAGTGTCCCAGGGTTAGAAGGAGGGATGAGGGAACAGGTAAAGCACAGTTGAATTTTTTCAAGATCTGAAATTGTTCTATATGATGATAAAATGGTGAACCCATGACATTCTGCTCATCAAATCCCATAGAACTTCACAGCACAAAGGGTGAGCCCAAATTTATGCAAATTGGACATTAAAGCATTTATGAAATCAGGAGATTCCTAGATAAAATATAGACTGTGGAAAATAAATCTAACTGTATTATCAATATATGAATCAACCTCACTACCCCTTGAAGGGGCTGGGAGAAAAAGGTACCGATCTAAGCAACTTTGGAAATGACTGGGGTCTGTAAGACTAAGGTCAAGGAGAATTTCACATTAGCACTCCTGCTGGCAAAGGTGTTCACAGGGATTGGAGTTAACACTCCTAAAACCACTAAACATGTCTGAAACTGAATGATTAAGTAAGTGAAGGGCAGGTGGGTTTCTCATTGTTGGAGCAGGAAGGTACAGAAAAGCAAGGGGTAAAAATTAGAATGACGTGTGACTATGGGTTAGAACTGTAGCCAGCAGTATGAACTCATGTTTAGCTAACTACAGATGTAGCCTATTATATATAGAAATGTTTATACACATGTGTGTTTGCACAGATGGGTATATACCTGCATATTTCCTTGATCTGCCTGCTGAAAAGGCCAGGAATCAACAATGTTCTTGCAGAGAGCACATCTAGTGCCCAGAATTTGGTTCCTCATTCTAGTCTCTAATAAAAGAACTGTAGCTTCTCGGGAAAAAGGCTAACGCTAGGACTGGAACGCAAAATACACAAAATGAGCCTGGATGAGTCTTGTGATGCCATAAAGTAAGGGCATATTCAAATTTAAAACAGAAATAGAGAAACAAACAGAAAGGCATATTGATGGAGTGAGTCAAACATAGGCGCCAACCGAAGCTGAAACGTTGAAGCAACGAAACCAAGCTGTGTTGCCTCACGACCTAAAAGATAAACTCAATATGCATGATACAGGTTGGTATAAATATGGGATTGAAAAAATTAATACAGACAAACATGTTCAGCACAATTCTAAATAACTTGTTTGCCCTTAAGGGAGCAAAAGTTAACTCTCCGTGTGTTAAGTAGCAGCTGAACATGGTGACTTTCTTCTAAACCAGGGGTCCTCAAACTTATTAAACAGGTAGCCAGTTCACTGTCCCTCAGATTGTTTGAGGGCCGGACGATAGTTTAAAAAAAAAAACTATGAACAAATTCCTATGCACACTGAACATATCTTATTTTGAAGTAAAAAAACAAAACAGAGCCAGTGCCTGTGGCTAAAAGGAGTAGGGCACTGGCCCCATATACTGGAAGTAGTGGGTTCAAACCCAGCCCCAGCCAAAAAATACAAAAAAAAGGGGAGGGACAAATACAAATATAATATTTAAAATGAAAAAAAAGGCACCCCCATCTGCAAAAAGAAAAAGACCTCCTAACTTTGAAAAAAAGGGCCCCACTTAACCGCAATAAAAGGCCCTACTAACAGCAAAATTAAAAAAGAAAAAGACCCCCTAACTTAAAAAAAAAAATCATAACTTGTTCTTACCTCGGTCCTCAGGCTGCAGCAGGGTCTGCACAGGCAAGCTTGTGACTCCTCCGATCACGAGTCTCAGTCTCACCCGAGACTGAGAAGAGGAGTTGAGAGACAGAGAGAAGGAGGGGAGTCAGAGAGTGCGGCGCACATTCTACACATGCGCACTGCGGCCAGGGACCAGTTGGCTGCTAAACAGGACAGGCACTGGCAGCAAAAACACCAGGTGGGCTGGATAAATGTCCTCGGTGGGCCGCATGTGGCCTGCAGGCCGTAGTTTGAGGACCCCTGTAATCTAAACACTACACTATGCAAAGGAGAAAGAAAGAGGAATTTTTCAGGAGAGAGATAGTTACACCACCTGCCTCAGCCAGGTGGTGGAGGTTAAGGGCAACAGTAATGAGCTATGTTGATAACATCACCCCAGGTAGAATGTGGTAAGAAGGGCACTTCACCTCTGTGGTCTTCCAGGACATAAAAGCCCAGCCTCATTGTGAAAAAAGGATCATGGGAATCCCGGTTGAGAGCCACTCTAAAACGCACCTGATCAGCATGCGACAAGCATTATCAAAAGCAAGGAAAATCTGAGAAACTATCCCAGCCAAGAGGAGAAAAGGCGATAGGAAATCAAAAGAATGGAGGATCTTGAAACTAATGTTTGTTTAGCCTGTCATGTAGGCCATAGGGAAACTCTATACTATCTTTGCAAATTTCTAGAAATCTACATGTAGTCTAAAACAAAGAAGTTTATTTTAAAAGTGAAAAAAAAAAAAAAACCCACCAGCCTTTCTACCTCAATAATAAACATGAGATTCCCAAAGGGCTTCATTTTCTGTCAGCAATCTAAAATTATGAAATTATTTGCTTGAAAAGATTGAGGCTAGATCCCATTTCAAGAGCAATAGTGCCACATTTCCCATGGGCTGGGGTGTGTTATTCTGGCCTAGATGACCTCAGCTCATTGAGTAAAGAGAGTCATTTTTTTTTTTTTCATTTTCTGCTATTCTTTCCTTTACAAGGCAAAAATCTCTCCTTCTCTTGAATCTGCAGTATCTGTAGTAACTTGCTGGCTAATATGATGTAGAAGTAGTAATATTCTAGATCTTTTGAGGACAGGCCCTGCCAAGTCTGTCAGCCCTACCAAACTATTCTCAGTTTCTGCTAGAATCCCTGAGAATAGAAAGTCTGAGGACATTCATTTAGGGAATTGAACTTGCTTGCTGTGAGAAGCCCAAGACCGGTGGTGAGACCAGGTGTAAGAGCTCAGTTGATAACTTTGGTCAAGCTCCCCACTGCAGCCAGCAACTCCAGACACCTTTCTGAGCCAGTCGGGACTTTCATCTCAATTCAGGGTGAATCCTGGAGATGACACCACCTGTCTTGGTCACCAACTAACGGCAAGTGTGTGTGAGGATCTGGGTGGGAACTACCTGGCTGAACACAGTCCATTCCCAGAACCATGAAAAGTAATAACAAGTGGTTGTTTTAAGGCACTGAGATTTATGGTGATTTATTACGTAGCAATAGCTGTCCTAAATATACATTAAATGCTGCAGCTTCAAACTGGATTTTCTAAGAGCGTTTCACGTATAAACAACCAACCCAGAAAAAGGAAACATTTACTATGTGCCTCGTATCTGCAAGGCCTGGTTCAGAACCTGTCACTCCAAGCCTTAGTGTGTCATCTGCAAAAAGAAAACATGTTCCAAGTAACCCGTGTGAAATATTTCAAAGGCACCACCAGCAGGAACACTTACCTCTTCTTTTTAAAGATTATGTCTTAAAAGACGACCTACTACCTGTTCTCAATTAGACCATTCTGAAATGCACTGAAAATGGAAAACTGTTGCTTTTCTTCCTTTTAAATTGATTTCTGTTCTTTTCTTTTTGGCCGGGGCTGGGTTTGAACTCACCACCTCCAGTACATGGGGCCAGTGCCCTACTCCTTTCAGCCACAGGCGTTGCCCGCTTTCTGTTCATTTTTTAATGAGAGAAATAAAATCATGCCAAATGTACGCCAGTGACCCCCAAGCGAGAGGCAAAATGCCCTGTGGACATAACCTTGGGGAAAAGTGTAAACCAGCAGGGAGACAAATTTCTTAACTGTATCCCAGGTAAACCCAGAACCAAGCATCCGGGGACAGTGATTATAAATTCCTGTTCCAAACACCCAGTGCTGCTCCTCACCAGATTTCTGACCTCAGGGCTGTTAAGCTGTCAGAGAGTCATTTGTAAAATACAAGTGTAATAGCCCTCGCCTTAGAGACCTGTTGGGGGTTAAAGTGTGATTAAACTTTTAAAGTGCTTAGCAGAGTCTGCTAGGTACTAAGCAATGCTGAATGCGGGCTTCTAATTTTAATAATAAGTTGCAAACAAAATGACCTTGAATCTCTCCATTAGTCTCTGGACCGAGGCTTCTCCAATTCCCTTCTCTTCAGAAAAGACAACAGTGCCTACAGACATCATTTCGGTTTATCACGCAAGAGAGCAATTCCTCTGACCCATCTGCTTTTGGGAATCATAATCCTAGTCAGAGCAGCAGGTAGGATAAACATCCAGAGGCCTATGTGAGCCTGGGAAGGTCACGGAACCCATCTGTGCCTTGTTGTTTTCATCTGTAAAATGGAGACCTTATAGTACCCGTCCTATCAGGCACATGTTAGGATAAAATGAGCTGGTATACGTACAGGACCCAAAACAGCATCTGGAGAAAGCATTCGCTTTGTCATTGTTTTGTTTTGACACTTTTTATCAGTGTAAAAAAAATTCTCATTAGGCAGATAATTAGTAACCTGGTATCCTGATATTTTTGCCACTGCTCTTTTTTTTTCTCTTAACAATTCTTTCATTACATCGTAACTGTGTACATAAATGCATCTGTAGGGTACAATGTGCTGACTTTATATACAATTTGGAATGCTTACATCAAACTGGTTAACATAGCCTTCGCCTCAAATATTGTCTTTCTTTAATTGTTTGTTCTTTCAGAAAGAGGACTCCAAAGCAGGAAGATGGGAACGCTACTAATATGGCAACGGAGGGCGCTGGAAGTTCCTACGAGGGGACATTGCTTCATTTGTAAAGTTATTCCACATGGAGTGATGGGTGAAATACAGTACTTGGCCACAGGTTTTGAACAACGCAACATGCTCAATGCCTCACTCAGAGGTCATAAAAAGCACCCCTAAAAGGGGAGAGGAGGAGAGAAATCGGAAGGTCGGGGAAGAGAAGGAAGGAAAACAATGTGATTGTCTGATGGAGATGGTGCATGATTCTCCGTGGGATGGGGACCAGTACGGGGCAGATGAGGTTATTCTGAGAAAAAGCATATTCACTTTTAAGTGGTTTCCTTTGTTGAAAGCTCCTTGCTACCCATTAACCCCACCCCTGTTATGAGAAAATCTCTTTTACTCAGGAATGTGGCGGCCTTACACGAGTTTTTAAAGTGTGGATATTAGGAATGTGAATCTCCAGGCTGCGGAGACAGGTGGTGGGCCCAAAATGGCACACACATGGAAATAGGAATTCCAAGAGCAGGGGATCACTCTGCCTCACTCCTTCCCCAATGCAGAAAGTACGCAAAATGCTGAGAGTCTTCAGAATGTCCACAAGGCACGGGAAGGAAGACTCCCACTATTGTGAACTCACTGTTTTGTCTTTGTGACCAGGCTAGAAACTGACATTTTTTTTTGTAAAATGAACAAAGAAGTGAATGAATGAATGAGATCACAGCTGGCATCCAAATTACGTATGTCTCAGCTCTCCCTTGCAAACTGCTCAGGCATCATGCAGAGCTCTTTGGTTGGTCTCTGCAGTTGAATGAGAATGTAAGTGGTGGGGGCACCCATAGCTCAGTGGTTAGGGTGGCAGCCCATGCTGGTGGGTTCGAACCCAGCCTGGGGCTTGCTAAACAACAATGACAACTACAACAAAAAAATAGCCAGGCGTTGTGGTGGGTGCCTGTAGTCTCGGCTATTGGGGAGGCTGAGGCAAGAGAATCTAAAGAGTTTGAGGTTGCTGTGAGCTATGACACCACCGTACTCTACAGTGGGTGACAAAGTGAGACTCTGTCTCAATTAAAAAGAGAGAGAGAGAATGTAAGTGGATTGAAACACACCAATTTCACATGCATTGTACCCAAACTTCAGGCATTTGAGGTGCTGTTCTTAAATAGTTTCTACTAAGTCTCCATTGTTCCAGATAGACAATGTCTCTACCTTCATGGAGCTTACGTGTTAGGCTACTGGACCAGAACTTAAACACATGTTCTTCCAGTGTTATGAAGAACATTAAGCAAGGTGTTTGATTAGCAAAGATCTTGGCAAAGGCTCGTATGGGAAAGCCACTTAGTATAGGATCACAGAATTCCTCTCTGAAAAGATTTTTGGGGTGAAATACGAATGATGAGAAAGAATTAAACATAAGATAGTTTGGGGGTGAAGCCTTCTCTCATGATGAGGGTGAGGGTGATGGAATAAAAATAAGATGGGTGTGCTGGGTGGAATGGAAAATGGTTGAATAAGGTGTGGAGAGATGGGTCAGTAGAGATGTGGATTTTATTCTGTGAGCAATGAAAACCCTTAGGAAGGTTTCAAACATGGGGGAGTGCTCATTATAAGAGCAGTTGTTAAAAAAAAAGAAAAAGAATAAGAACGGCAGTGCCTGTGGCTCAAAGGAGTAGGGCGCTGGCCCCATATGCCATAGGTGGTGGGTTCAAACCCAACCCTGGCCAAAAACCCCACAAAATAAATAAATAAATAAATAAATAAGAGCAGTTTACAATGGGCATTGTCCGTCTCCTCTAGGACCTCATTTGACCGTCACCACCCACCTGAACTCCAAGAACTTTGTCTCGCAGGAATGCAACAGGTGCTCAGAAAGGACCTTGGCTCTACCCAAGGTCATTTGGATAAAAGGGAAAACCACAGATGTTACAGGATGTCCAGGGAGAACAGGCTGCCTTTCGTCTGGAGCTCTCTTTGTTTAGTAACGGATGGATGGCAAAGGGTCCTTTCTACAGTTGCTGCTAAGAGACACAACATGGCAGAATGATTTTCACCACGTTTCGCAAAGTAAGCTAAAAGTCTTCTTTCAAGTCAGCATGAGAATAAGGCTTTTTCTTATTTTTCTCCAATTTTTTTTTTACCCATGTCTCTGCTGAGTATGCTTATGCGGTGTTCGTGCCAACTTTAATCTAAGGCATTAGCTGATGACCTGCAACCAGGGAGGGGGTCAGGCTGGAGATTAGAGCAGAGGGAATGCGGTGGGGATGCAGGAGAGCGGCGAAAGGGGGGAGCCACACAGCAGGTCTCAGACAGCCCGACTTAACAATGACAGAGCTGTGTTTAAAGGATTTGGTGACGTTTCTCTTTTCATGAAATCAAGCTCTATACCTGGATGCAACATCTACTAGTTAGAGCAGTACAAATCAATATTTTTCAAATTAGTTTCAATATGACTGATTTATGTTTGCTTGGTTTATGTAAACTTCACTTCTTGAGAATACAGCATATGCATTTTAAATATTTCATTGAACTTGTGCTGTCTTATGGAATTTTTAATGTAATCCTCTGAATTGCATATGAACTCTATAAAGAAACCTTTATCTAATTTATTTTCTAAAGCATAGTTGGTCTTCCTCATAATCTAGGCTGTGATAATGTATTCCAAAATACATACGGAAAGCAAACACAATAAAAACAACTCTTTAAAGCCTGGTAGAATTCAAACACTAAAGATATTTTGATTAAAAACATCAATTAACTAAATAGAAGAGTGGATCTAAATAAGATCATGAAAATATTCTGGGCCCTTTTTTTTTCTTCCCTACTTCTCCTGATTTCTCCTCATAGGCAATCTCATCTCATTCAAGTTTTAGTGAAGAGGTATTTGTTACATTTCTCTTAGACAGCAAGCAATATATTAGGTGATGGGTAGTACTGATAAGTAAAACAGACGGAGATCCTATGGGAACAAAGGGCAACATATAGACAATAAATAAAGGAAAGAATACGCTGTTGTAAGTTGTGATGAGTACTGGGTGTTATGAAAGAAAATAGCAATATCAGAAAGAGAGGATGGAATACACTGTTGCCTTCCTCATCCCAATGTCCCCCTTTTCTTTAGCAATAATACTATAATTATTCCTGTGTTGTTGCTTTTGGGGAGGGCTGGTGGTGATGATGACGTGCCCTACTTAAATGAACTACATTTCCCAGAATCCTTTCCAACCAGGCATGACCTGTAACACAGATCTGATTGACCAGAGATGAAGACATCACTTCCTAAGGGGAACTACACCCTCAGTGGTATCTTCTTTCACCAGGAACATGGACAAAATTCTGGAGTAGAGAGTGGTCCTCTTACGACCATGAGGCAGTCCACCCTGTGGGGTAAGAAAAATGTTTGGGTTTTTTCACCAATGGGAACGTGCACTGTGCTCCTTGATAGCCATAACATTGTACAGTGTAAATGCGGTTCGGTGTGCTGCCAATTTTGTTCCCTTGGGGATAAAGGTGCACAGGACCTTTCCCCTGTGTGGGCTGTGGATTGCAGGTTGTGATGTGCAACTCAGTCAAAAGCTAGGGAGGACCTCCCACTTGACTTAGCTCACCAGCTACCCAGGAGGTGAATAAAGCATGTTGCAACTTCCCTCTGTGCCTATGTTTTTCTGTTCTTTTTTTCTTTTTTTGAGACAGAGTCTCATTATATCATCCTCAGTAGAGTGCTGTGGCGTCACAGCTCACAGCAACCTCCAACTCTTGGGTTTAAGTGATTCTCTTGCCTCAGCCTCCCAAGTAGCTGGGATTATAGGCACCTGCCACCATGCTAACCTATTTTTTAGAGACCAGGTCTCGCTCTTGTTCAGACTGGTCTTGAACTCCTGAACTCAAGTAAGCCACCAGGCTCAGCCTCCCAGAGTGCTGGGATTACAGGCGTGAGCCAACACGCCTGACATACCCAAGTTTTTGCTTGGCCTATCCAAAGCAGAACGCTTATGTGACAAGCATGGGTGAGGAATATGAATACAAAAGGAATCTGAGTCCCTAACCCCAGGTTTCTTGCTATGTAAGAAGAAAAGTATACACCAAATTTATTTTAAAATGCATATTAGTCAGATTTTCCGTTATCCATAGCCAAATGCGATTCCTTCTGAAGTGTGAGGAGTGAGTGCTAAAAGCCATCTCGAAGAAGAGGTACAAAGATTGGAATAGAATTAAGCTTAGGAGCAGCAACAAGTGTCTGAAGTTGTTTAATTGTGTCTATAGACAAACCAAATGCTTAAGAAAAACAATCCCTGCACTTCTAGATTTTTTAATAAATCGGATATTTGGTGCACATCCATATTTACATGATACTTTTAGTCACCTGCTTGCCTTCACCTCTGCAGACCTATATGTTTAATGAGCAGGATAGAAATATTCATTCCTTAGGCCGAGGTTTTATTTCTGCCTTGCACTAAGAGAGTAGTTCTCAGGTTTCATTTGCAATATAAGAGATCGGGGAGCTTTTGAAATAATACTCAGCTCTAGGCCTCACCCAAGACCAAATGAACCTTAGAGATTCTGATTCAGTAATTCCCTGGGAGGAGCCATACCATTGGTATTGTTTAAAAAAGCCCTCTAGGGCAGCTCCTGTGGCTCAAGGGAGTAGGGCACCAGCCCCATATACCAGAGGTGGTGGTTTCAAACCCAGCCTCAGCCAAAACTGCAAAAAATAAAAAAAAATAAAAAAAATTTAAAAAGCCCTTTAAGTGATTCCGGTATCCAGCCAGTACTGGGAACCACTGACCTGAAAAAATAAACTTAAATCTGTCTGTCCACAAGCCTCACTCACCTGACCAGAAAGTACAGTAAAATGCATGGCGTGGTGGCTAAGGACTGTCTCTATTTCTTCAGAAAGAAAGCCTCCATTAAAGTTTTAACTTCACCAGTTAATGACTGGGCGATCATGAACAAATTATCCAACCTTCTAAGCTTTTTTTCCCATTAAAGACCAAACAAAACAGAAGCCATGAACTTGCCAACATAATATGCACATTACACGTGGGAAGTAATCCTGGCTGGATTCTCCCCTCCTAGTTGCTACTTGCAAGTTATCATGGACTCCAAACATTAAGAGCCTGCAATGTAATTAAGATCTATGTAAGCAACATGAAATTTCTGCAACTAATACAATCATCCAAAACGATTGACTTTCCATGATTTAGAGGGTATTTGGGGCATCTACATTTTGTCAAATGTAGCCATTGAGACAGGCAAAAACTCACTTTTTGAGTCCCATGGAGACACTGGGTGTGTGAAACTGAACCCACTGAGAAAGCTTCATATATACACTTGTAGGAGACAAGATATATTTACCAAGATGCTGTTAAAAAATAAATTTTAAAGATAAGCCTCCAATAAAAAATTGTTAGGGCAGGCCCCCCAGCGGTAGGCCCTGATTTGCAAACTAGCGGATCTTTGCAGAACAAGTCCATACAGGGGCTCCTCAGTGGGTGATGGCACCAATGTCATTTCTTTAACCAAGGTTAACAGTTGTTCAGAATAACTCAGGGGAAACCAGAAAGTAGTTTCTTTATTATGATAATCAACCATAGTCTTAGTTAGAATAAATGCTTAAGATCATCTGTCCTGACCTGTTTATTTTAAAGATTTAAAATTTGCGCCGGCCCCACATACCAAGGGTGGCGGGTTCAAACCCAGCCACGGCAAAACTGCAACAACAAATAGCCGGGCGTTGTGGCGGGCGCCTGTAGTCCCAGCTACTTGGGAAGCTGAGGCAAGAGAATCGCCTAAGCCCAAGAGTGGGAGGTTGCTGTGACCTGTGTGATGCCACGGCACTCTACCCAGGGCGATAAAGTGAGACTCTGTCTCTACAGAAAAAAAAAATCTATAGCCCATATATTAAATGCTTTGGTTATCACAATCTAGGTAGTTGATAGAGGGCAATCAAGCCCCTACGTTTGCTAAACTCGGTTGTAGCCCTTTGTTTCTCTTAGAGCTATGCTGTCCATGTCTGATAAGGCAACCACAAGCCACATGTAGCTTTTGAACTCTTAAAATGTGACTAGTTGGAGTTGGAGATATGCTGAAAGTGTAACAAAAAAACATCAGATTTCACAGACTTAGCATAAAAAAAGGCACAAATCACTGATTCTTATTCTGATTACCTATTGGAGTGATTACATTTGGGATGCATTAACTTAAGAAAATACATTATTAAAATTCATTTCTTGTCTAAAGTTACATCAGTGGCTGACATTATACTTCTATAGGACCATGCTAACTCAGATTTCCTGTGCCAATAAGTCAGAGGAACCAGAAACAGAAAAAGGTTCACAATCCTATTTTAAATGTTTGTAAGAAGTTAGTCAGAAATAAAGGGAGGAAGAGGTCCTGATATAAACGGGGTTCATATTGATGTTGCCGGATATGAAATTCCAGATGGATGTATTTTTCATAGAGCTACTTACTCATCTCTTAGAAGTATGAACAATTCTCTCAAGGAAGAAAAGGGGGATGTCTAATTTAGCGTTTACAGGAGCAGAGCAGAGCTCATCAACATTTAGGGCTACCAGCTTTTCTCCTTTCAAAGAGTCTTTCTTGTTCTATAAGAAAAAATAAAGGATTACATGTATATTATAGCCTTCCAATTACATGCTTCTTCTAATCATTGATGAATAGATTGCAACATAGCTCAAGAAAATAGACAAAATTTTAGCAAAGATAAGTTACTCTTACCTGACACATAACTAACAAAGTACATTTTTTCCTTCTATTATTTTCTTAAATGATCCCACAGTTTATTAACTCTTTGCATATATTGTAATGCACCGTGTTGACGCAAATAACAGCATATTCAGGAAAGGTGACACTGGATTGGGGCAGTCAAGGTTCAACACAAAGATTCTCAGTGGGACGATGTTTATCTAACCGGTTTTCATGTCTGATGGAGATTTATTTCCGTCAGGCTTAAGATGAAAATGGAAACTTCTACCATTATTCATTTTGTAGTGCAATAAATAAGCTTCATTGCCAGTGGAAGCTTTAATTTCTTTGTGAAAATGCTTTCCTTGCTGATTAATTCCATCTTTCCTTCATTTTTAAACTGCAAAATATTTGCTTCAAAACCCAAAGATTAGGTATATTTCATTCTTTAGTGAGCAACTAACAAAAGAAAATACGTTCCTATTATTCAGGAAGCAATCATGAAGATACTTTATAGCTCATTTATACCAATATCAAACTAATTCAATGACAAGCCAAACACCATGCCCTTTAATCATGGAAAACGGGAAAGTATTTCAGCTGAATAAATTAAGGGCAATTAACTAAAAAATGAGGTACACACATGAAGCTCATTATTTTTAGGTTGCGGGATCCTCCCAATTTACTAGGATTGTTTTCTTTGATGCGCCAGATGCCTGTTTTGCCCAACCAAAAAATCAAAACACTCCAGAGCATGAAAGTATGCGCCCCATGTGTTATATAAACGGAATTTAATAACTACACATTGGACATTAACATTTGCATTTATTATTCCTTGGGGAAAAATAAATATTCTTTATCCAAAGGAAAGATTCAAGGGTAGAACTCCAGAAACATCCTAAATAAAAAAAAATAAACGCAAATTGAATTCAATTGTATAAATTTGTGCTGGAAAATCAACTAAGACAAGGAAGAAAGACGTTGGACACTGGCCACAAGTTGGCTGTGGAAAGACACAAACCAACCCCATGCTGGTTGTCTTTGCTCAGTGTGTATGAGACAAAGAGAAATATGTTTTGCACATATGCTTGCTTTGAGCAAAAATATTTGTGAATGTGTATAATTTTTCTGAAACTTCGTTAAAAACATAAACATTTAGTAACACTGTCTGAGCATTAGAAGGATCCTCTCAATAACACTTTTAATGTTGGCTTTCTATGTGCCCATGTTAAAGGAATTCAGGCAATTACTGTTTATTTTTGACAATGGATACCAAGGAGTGGATAATCCAAAACAGTAGATGAGTATTAAAATAAATTGGTTTGGACAGGTTCAGAGCCTCATGCCTATAATCCTAGCACTCTGGGAGGCTGAGGCAGGTGGATTGGCTGAGCTCAGGAGTTGGAAAACAGTTGAGCAAGAGCAAGACCCTGTCTCTAAAAATAGCTGGGTGTTGTGGTGGGCACCTATAGTCCCAGCTACTTGGTAGGCTTAGGCAAGAAATTGATTGAGCCCAAGAGTTGAGAGTGCTGTGAGCTATGATGCCACAGCACTCTACTGAGGGTGACAAAGTAAGACGCTGTCTCAAAAAATAAATAAATAAATAAACAGGTTTCCAGGCTACACCACACTCTTGATCAGGCTTATCAGCTTAGCACTACATGTCACGAAGGGTCTTATATGTCCACATTAAAATGTTTCAATTTTCTGAGAACGCAGCAACCTCAAAGGATGAAAACCTCATAAACATACCACCTGACTGATAAGAATTTTGCCTGGATTAAGATTATCCAGAAATAGCCTCTGAGCATCTCTTACCATTTTAGGCAATCAGGATGCAATGAAGATTAAAATAAAGACCCTACTTCGATTACAAGCAAAAGGTACAACCAATTCAGTTATAAATAAACATAGTAATGACCTCACGGTAAGGATCTCAGAGTAAATACAGCAGCAATGACAGAAGGGAGCAGGGCAGGTCAATGCCAGCCGCGGGGACAGCCTCTCCCAGGAGGGCACTTTAGTCTCTCTGAACTGTTTACTTTGAGAATACATTTACAGAAAAGTTGCAAAAATGGTGTAATAAACTCCCCTATCGCCTTTACTTCACTTAACCAATTGCTAACACTCTGTCCTATTCACTGTGTGTCTCTATCTCAATTTTGTTCTGAGCCGATTAACAGTTACGGGCATCTTAAGCCTTTACTTCTAGACACTTCAGCCCGTGTTCCTGAGAACGATGCCCTCCCGAGCACCACCAGGGCACACTAGCATATTATAGGCATTTAACACTGACGCAAAACTAGAATCTAAATTACAATCCATATTTTAAATGTGGCGATTGACCTGGAACTGTCTTTTTTAACACAAGAAAGTGAATTTGACTAATAACTAAATGCGGAGGCAGCAGACACAGCCACATAAAAGGGGTTTATGAGAATTAGGATAGAAAATCCAAAGACATCTTTGTCATGTTTGAGCATAACATTTGCTTTTCAAAGGACAGAGCCAGCCTGTACTTTGGGGGTTATGCTTTTAGCAAATAAAAATGTGTTTAGAATAGGCAAATTAAAATTTTTAATTTTAGGTAAAATTCTACGTAATAAGCCTGGTAAAACTGGATAACTGTGTGATTTCGATTTGGGGTGCCTCCATTTCATCCATGTACGTTTTACCTGATCCTTGATAAAGTTGGCTGAAGCAATCTACCATGCAGCTTCCTGTGTGAGATTTAGGAAACTCATTGCCTGCAGAATTTCAAATATGGATATGAGGCATTTGGAAGCAATTTCTGATAAGAGAGTACCATAAATTGCTACCCTAAGGTACATTGTGCACATTACCCAACCAAATGTTTTTTCTTTAAACAAGATTCCGAGGGAGGAGGAAGGTATTAGCCACACAACTTAGTGGAGTGGGGTGCTATTACTTAATAGGACTATTTATATGAAAAATGAACGTTTAATGTATACATGTAGGTAATGTACTCCCTCTGATCTGTTCCATATACACAGAAGATTCTTATTATAATTAATCTGGTGGTCCCTTTTTGCTCATTCCATTAGCTTCAGAACTGTATCTGGATTAATAAAGATTGTATGTCCCCAAATGAGCACAGACAGAAGGCAAACTGGCTCCCTCCCAAGGACAAAGATAATCCTTCTAGAACTTTCAGGAGGACGGAAGGTCAGGTGGCCCTCACTGGGACCATGGAAAGTTTGTAACATCCTTCACGTCCAGCAGAGGAACAACCTGAATGTCTGATTCTTTCCAACCTTTGAAAATCATAAAATAAATCCAAAGCATTATAGAACATCTGGTACTTACAAAGCAGTGTCTACAGATAAGTTTGAGCAAAGGGCAGACATATTACCCCCACTGGGAGAGCTTTTCAGTTAAATTCATTCTGTTTTGCTTGCCAGATCATGACCAAAAATATCATAAAAATCTCTTCCTTTGATACAGTCCCTTTTCCTCTGTCTTGAATTCATCACTATTTCCTAATTAACGTATAAATTTGAAATTTTTTTAAGTACCAACATCGAAGCAAGGGCAATGGCAAACCTAAATAAGAAAATGTCACATACACATTTTCAAGTCTTGTTATTGACATTTATGGCGACATCATTAAAACCTAAAACATGCCCCAAGGACCAAGAAAAATAGAATGAGTAAACAAATTAACCTCATTAATATGAACTAGATTAGCTACCTTCAAAAGGAACATAGGGCGATAAGCACAGAGCCAGCTGTGATTTATGGGGATGAGGGGAGAATACAACAAAACAATACAAAAACTAGACGGTCATCTGCAGAATTAGAGATGTGCTTTTTAAAAAAGAAAGCAAGTACTGTCTGTGGGTACGTGATTTTGACTGTGAGCTTAGATGAAGGTGCTGTGGGCAGATGCTGGGCAAGTTGTTCACCGCAGTTCCCTGTGAGAAGCAGTGTTAACACCTGACAATCATGGGGAAAGATGTGTCCTTTTACATTTATATTCATTATCTTTTTAAAATGTGGAGTCCGTATGTCGTCATCTTAAAAATAACAACAATGTAATGTCTAGGTGGTAGAAGAAAGTAGTGGTTCATCAAGTCTGGCCCCATAAACTTTAAAACATATTTCGTATTAAACAGTCAGTAAAATTGAATCTAAACTAAACTCCCCAAATATTTAAAAAGATCATTTGGCCAATAATTTACTTGAACAAAATAAAAGCAGCATAATTCTGTGACACACCTGCTTTTTTCTTAAACATTTGGATATTTTCCCAGAGAAAATTCTGGTTAAATCCCTCTTGCATGTGGCAGGCAAGACATCATTGAAATCAATACTAGGTTTAAGTGATCCGCAGTCAGGCTTTCAAACCTGTTTTGAAGATAATGCAAGAACAGTTTCAAAACTTCCTACCAAGTAGATTTTCATGGAAATAATTTTGAGTTAGAGGCTGGAGCATAAGGAGATGAAGACATGGATTAGTTATAACTGTCATATTCATGTGTGTGTCTTTCTTCTGTGTAAATTTGTTAGTCAAATAAGACATCTTATTTTTCATTCTGATGGTTGTCTATTGTTTTCCAAAACTTAGCACAGGACAAAAGAAGTGAAGTTGTTCTCCTATTTTAAGTAAAGCTTCCACTAACTTGAGTAGCGGACGCCAAGAGATTGTAACCCTGGAGGTTCTGCCAGAAGCAGTCAATGGCTCACCAGATAGCTGTAAAAATGCTCAGCTATGCGAAGGGCCAGTTGATGGGGCTATTTGTGGGGAGCGGTAGCTGTGCTGTGTATCTCCCAAGTGCACAGGGAAATAAAATGAGGAGCATCTTTCTTACCTTTAGCCGGCTGAGAGGGAGAATTTTAGAAGGGTGGTTTTGAGAACTAGACCTGGGTTATTCTTAAGTCTGAGATGCATAGAAATTGGTCCCTGTTGCTCAAAGAAAGAAATCTAAAGAGGAAGGAGAAGGTAGGAGAGTAGAGAGTGAGAGCTGCATTGCAAGCTGACTATTCTTTCCTGCAGTATAAAGCAAGAGTCTATGCTTTCCACGAGCCTGGTGCCACCATGTCTGCACAGAGATGTTCTAGGGCTATCTTAGAAGGGACCCAGCCAAAAGGACTCATGGATCTTGTGATATTCTCAGAAAAATAACCCACTGGAATGCCAATTGCTGAGAGAGAGGACACTTCTTTGTCAAGGGAACATATTTCAGCACTCCAGAAGGACCCCTCTAAGAGACTCAAAAATATTCCCCATGAGCCATAGGTTGGCCTTCCACTATGTTGAGATAGTCCAAAACCAGAATATGAAGGCTCTACCCTGGGAAGACTTTTATCTTCCTCGTCATTCCTCTCTCCCCCACAGATCCGACGCTATCAAAACCATATTAGCAGCTGGTAAGGAGGAAGGGGGCAGTTAAAGAATAAGAAGGAAAGTGCAGAGAGAAGCTAAGAATGGAAACAGGTGAAGGCCTGGTAGATTAGCACCGCGTGGATGGGTCACTTCATTTATCAAAAAGACTGCTCTTCTCGCTGAAAGACCATGGGAAAATTGTGTTTTGCTAAAGACCATCTTCGATAGAAAAAGATGGAAAAACTGAGTTTTGCTAAAGACCATTCAAGATAGAAAAAAAAAAAGGCATACAGAAAAGGAGTTTGAAGAAGCAGAGGGAAAAAAGAATTAGTTCCTGTTCACACTCTGCCAAGTCCAATTTGTTCAATCCATAGGTTATGTATTGTTGCTCTAAATGAGTTTCTAATACTGATTTAATGTTATTATTCTACTACTTCGTACATTTACAAAACTCATTCTGAGGAAAACCTTCATTTCTTCAAAGTATTGTGAAATCTTTCAGAAAGGTGTCTTCTGCACTCCTTCAGAGAGTAATAGCCCAATGTCAATGCAGGAATCTCTTCTACACGGAGAAGTCGTGTGAAGGGTAGGACTGCATCAGCAGAGACTCGGGGTGCTGTTAAACCCATCATTCCTACCACTACAAACAGGAATTTTGTGTGAACATCAAAAGGAAAATGATTTGCTATTAAGAGATTCCGGACTTTAATCATCAACCTTGAAAAGGGGTCATCGTACCATTCAGAAAGACAAGATTTGGTCTGGGCCATTCAAAAAAGAGTTAGGAATGGTACTTGTTGTGTTTGAAAAAAAAAATCCAATAAAAGAGCCTCCAATTAGCGGACATTCTATTCTGCATTTTAGCAGTGGTGCTCATGGCTGTATTTCCACCTAAATAAGCCATGTACATAAAGGTCAGAGTTCACACACTCACAGCCCAGGGATCACTGGGTTTGCCAATATGATGTTTTATTTTGGTCTGGTTTGGTTTTATTAGGCACGTTGTTTTTGTTGTTTTCCAACAGTTTTGTTGAGGTATAATTAACATTCAGTGCCAGATATATTCTTGAAGTAGAATTTGGTAGAATTTTGCATGTGGATACACCTGTGAAATCATCACTATAATCAGGAGAGTGAACATCTCCATCGCTCCCAAATGTATCCTTGTGCCCCCTCTTTTATGCCTCTCTCTGCCCTGCCCACATCCCAGTGCAATCCCCAACCTGTTTTCTAAATTGTCACATAGATCAATTTTCATCTTCTAAATTTTATAAAAATTAGACCTCACAAAATGTACCCTCTTTGTTGTTTTATTGTTGTTTTTTTTTTAACAAGTGAACAGTTTATTAAGAATTAAACAAAGGTATGATGTGATACAGTACAAGCAAGACACTCAAGATAGGTATAATAGTACTACTCACACAAAAAGTTTAAGAATGTACCCTCTTTGTCTTTTCATGCAGCATAATTATTTTGATGTTTATCATGTTGTAGAGGTGTTACTAGTTCATTCCTTTTTATTGCTGAGTAGTATCTCATGATATAAGTACACCACAATTTGTTTGCCATGTCTAGTGGCTGGTATTTGCGTTGTTTCCATTTCTTGACCTCTGCAAATTAATTTTCTGTGAATATTTGTAATATGTATAAGTCTTTGTATGGACATGTACAATACCTTGGGTAAACCTAGGATTGAAATGGCTAGATCATGTAGTACATATATATTTAGGTTTTTAAGAAGTTACTAAACTATTAATCAAAATTACTTTGAGATATCATTTAACCCCAGCAAGATTAGCCCATCACAAAAAAAAAAAAAAGCAGCAAGATTAGCCCATCACATCACAAAATCCCAAAACCAGAGATGTTGGCGAGGATGTGGAGAAAAGGGAACACTTCCACATTGCTGGTGGGATTGCAAACTAATACGTTTCTTTTGGAAAGATGTTTGGAGAATACTTAGAGATCTAAAAATAGACCTGCCATTCAATCCTATAATTCCTCTACTAGGTATATATCCAGAAGACCAAAAATCACATTATAACAAAGATATTTGTACTAGAATGTTTATTGCAGCACAATTCATAATCGCTAAGTCACGGAAGAAGCCCAAGTGCCCATCGAGCCACAAATGGATTAATAAAAGGTGGTACATATATACCATGGAATATTACGCAGCCTTAAAGAAAGATGGAGGCTTTACCTCTTTCATGTTTACATGGATGGAGCTGGAACATATTCTTCTTAGCAAAGTATCTCAAGAATGGAAGAAAAAGTATCCAATGTACTCAGCCCTAATATGAAGCTAATTTATAGCTTTCATATGAAGGCTAAAACCTAATTATAGCACAAGAATATGGGGAAAAGGGCAAGGGAGGGGAAGGAAGGGGGGAGGATGGGTGGAGAGAGGGCGATTGGTGGGAGCACACCTATTGTGCATCTTAGAAGGGTACAGGTGAAACTTACTAAATGCAGAATACCAATGTCTACAGATAGTGATTAAGAAAATGCCATGAAGGCTATGTTAAACAGTTTGATGAAAATATTTCAGACTGTATATGAAGTCAGCACATTGTGCCCCATGATTGCACTAATGTACACAATTATGATTTAATAAAAATTTTAAAAGATAAAAAAAATTTAAAAAAGATGTGAATGGCTTGAATTCCTTACTAAAGAGACTGTCTTCAAGAGACTTATCTAACTCCCAAAGACAAGTTAAGACTCAGGGAAGAAGAGTTGGAAAACACTTATTTCATGCAAGTGGTACCCAAAAGAAAGTAGATGTTGAAATTCTTATCACAAAGACAATTGACTTTAAAGCAACAAAAGTAAAGAAAGTGCTCGGCGCCTGTGGCTCAACAGGCTAAGGCTCCAGCCACATACACCTGAGCTGATGGGTTCGAATCCAGCCCAGGCCCGCCAAACAACAATGACGGCTGCAACCGAAAAATGGCCAGGCATTGTGGTGGGTGCCTGTAGTCCCAGCTACTTGGGAGGCGGAGGCAGGAGAATCGCTTGAGCCCAGGAGTTGGAGGTTGCTGTGAGCTGTGATGCCACAGCACTCTACCCAGGGTGATAACTTGAGGCTCTGTCTCAAAAAAAAAAGTAAAGAAAGACAAAGAAGGACACTATATTCTCATCAATAAAGCAATTCAACAAAAGACCCAGTAATCTTAAATATTTTTACGCCTAATTTAAATGCTTTCAGATTTATAAAGCAAACTCTACTTGATCTGAATAATATGTAAGTATGTAAGTTTTGTCTAGGTCCTATTTACACTTGAACAAATTATAATGTAATTTGTAAACTTCGAACAAATTTGTAAATTTGTTGTGTAGGTCATGTTTACATTTACAAATTACATTGTATTTTGGTCAAATGTAAATATGACCTAAACAATAAAACCCTAATACCTAGGGATTTCAACATCCCACTGATGGAACTGGACAGATCCTCCAAGTAGATACTAAATAGAGAAACATTGGACCTAAACATGGCTCTAGAACAAATGTACTTAACAGACATCTATAGAACATGTCACCCCAATAATACTGGATATATGTTATCACCAGCTCATGAATCATTCTCCAAGACTGAGGATATCCTAGGTCACAAATCGAGCCTCAACAAATTTTAAAAAACAGAAATTATGCCTTGTCCGTTTATAGATCACAGTGGAAAAAAAGAACTTGATTCCGAAAGAAACACTCATCCCTTCACAAAATCATGAAAACTAAACACCTGTTGCTGAGTGATAGCTGGGTCAAGAAGGGGATACAGATGGAAATTAATAGATACCCTGAATAAAATGACACGGAGGCCACAAACTACCCAAACCTGTGGCAAACTGCAAAACAAGTCCTAGAGGAAAATCCACTAATTTTTCTTTTAATATGATGCTTCCTGTTGATTTTTTAATTTCATTTAATATTCATGAACTTTTCATCTTTATTTTTTGCATTTGGTGTTAGTAATAATTGAGAATTCTAACTTTGAAGATACCATATTGAAACCTACAAAATATATTTCACTTCGTAAAAGATTTACATGATTTTCTTCTTGAAAATAATCTAGAACTCACAAAGATATGTCTAGTTTAAAGAGCATTGTATGTAAGAACATATTGTATCTTTTATATCTGTAACATAAAAAACAAAATCTGTCTCCTTAGTTGAAAAAATCATTTATTTTATCCTATTTTTCTATATCCAAGAAGAAATAGGCCATATTTTTTCTTACAATGATATTGATTTCTATGTAATTAAAGAAGAACCATTGTGACACTATAATTTCATATAAAGAAATATGTTAAGTTCTTTCTGTTATGCTAGCTACAAAATGACTGATTTTATCTAAAAAGTCAGTAGTTTGTCTTTAATATAAAATGTTTCAAAAAGCTTTTCTTTATGTATGTTAACCCTGCCATGTAAATTATAAGCACTCACTAAATATACTAATTTTGAATAACACATTTCAATCCTAAGATATTTGCAAAAGATACTTTTATGTCTTTTTCAAATATGCTAATATTTCCTAAATATTAACATTGGCTTAATCTCTAGAAGTAATATTGTATCCTCCTAGAGAGTTATCCTATCTTGGTGTACAAAAGTTAGTCTTTATGTTACCTTTCATAATTTAGTAGTTATTTAACAGGTAAGTTTCAATAGTGTGATTTATAGTTAATATCATTTCTAGTGTGGTCAAATACAGATTTAGTATAATAGGTCATGTTTTTATAAACTTCTTTATTAAAAGAGGAAAAAAGGCATACTTTTTGTGCATGCTTGAGATATTAGGATTCTTACCTATAGGCTTCTCTTTGTTACAGAATAAGAACAGAATCCAAATGCAGTTAGCCTAGAATGGACTAGAATGAGCTATATGTAACAGTTGTCCAGAGAACAATCTTGTTCCCTGAGTCTGTTGCAAAATGGACAAGCACCTCCTGCCCTGGAAAGTGAGCTTGAACTTCAACAACATGGAAGTTTGGAGTCAGGCGAGAGTATCACAACCCCTGAGGCCCTCTGTGATCTGACACCAACTTATCATTACCTTACCTTCATGCTGGAACAATTCCCAATTTTCAACAAAGAATTTGTACTTTTATTAACTTTAGGCACCCTGGCTTATGCCATCAGTCTGAAGCTTCATTATGCCTCCCTCCTCCTCTGTAGATGTTCAAATCCTAATTCCTCATGGCCTTGGGTCTTAAACTAGTGGTAGATATTCCATACATTGAAACATCACTTTACAATATATTGAAGAATGATTTAGATATTATTCAGTCTCTTGCCTTCATTTATTAATGTTACCATTTCTTTTCTTTTCTTTTCTTTTTTTGGAGGAAGTCTCAAGCTGTCATCCTGGGTAGAGTGCTGTAGCATTACAGCTCACAGTAACCTCCAACTCTTGGGCTTAACCGATTCTCTTGCCTCAGCCTCCCAAGTAGCTGGGACTACAGGCACCCACCACAGCACCTGACTATTTTTTTGTTGTTGTTGTTGTAGTTATCATCATTGTTGTTTGGCAGGCCTGGGCTGGATTCGAACCAGCCTACTCTGGTGTATGTGGCTGGTGCCCTAGCCTCTTGAACTATAGGTGCTGAGCCACCATTTATTTTCTGATTAATTTTTTTGAGAGATGAACTGGCCCTGGGTTATATAGCTGATGAATCACAGTTCATGAGGGTATTCCTGACTGAATATATACTGAGTCTGAATTTTCTGCCATTGGTAACTCTGGTTTTGTGATTGAGTTTGCAAACAGTGAACACACGAAGAAAAAACAATCTGTATAGAATTTCAACTTGATTGCTAAGGTCTGATTTTTAAAACGGAAATGTTTTGCTTCCATGTTATAGGACAATATTTTGTTTACCCCAAAATGTTGAAATCAACCTCGATACCAGAGGGGCCTATGCTTATAATGTAAGGTTTGATGACTTGTCAAAAATGCTAAGCTCTAGATTTAGAATTTCATGAAAAACTTTGATTTTTCCAAAATGATACTATGAGGCTTTGAAATAGCTTTGCTTTGTTCAGTCATTGGGTTTCCCCACAGAGCCTGCAGGCTAGGTGGTAAGTATTTTGATCTCCAAAGGAATGCCTTTTAAAAAAGCCAAGCCAGCACAAATCCCAAAGCTTAGAAGTGCCTGCTGTTCCACTACGTCTATTGTGTGTCTTGTTGAAGTTTCCTTTATGTACCTCAAAGAGATGGAAACGAATCATAATAACTGCATCAAGGGGTGAAGTAAAATTGGAGGAAATATTATACTTCATCTGTCCTTTTATTCTTGAGCTCCAGTTCCTAGACTTTCAGATAAGCAGAGTGAGATGAAAGGTGTTACCTTCTGTCTTCCTGAAAGAGCCATGGTCCTGGTGGTCAGGTATAAGCCCTAGGGAGAATCCATCACAGCTAAATGTTGGGATTGCCTTATGTCTCTGCTACCAGAGAGAATTTTAGGTGTGCATTTTTAGGGCATGTAATTGGGATAGGAGAAAAAAATGAAAATGGCTTACTGTGGCCACAGAGAAATTTGACAGGACAATAAAAAATCTCAAGACTTAATGGCATCATTTTCATTCTTGCTGCCAAGTGTATTTGGGGGCTTTTTGAACTATCCTTCTCTGGGTTGTTAAGAGAAGAATATTGAACCAGAAATTCATAGAACTGGGTTTGAATTGTGTCTTCCACACTCCCTAGCTCTGTAACTTTGGCCAAATTATTTAATTCTTCTAGTTATCACTCTTCCTTTCAAAGGAAAGATTTGACAATCTCAATGTTTTATTAATACATTTCATTTTATAACTCATAGGACTACTGTCAAGCCTGTATAAGATAATGAATGATGAAGATTTTAGTAACCCACAAAAACACTAAATAAGTGTAGGAAATTATTGGAGGTCTCTCTCACCTTTTTTCCTTTATGAGAGGGACCTCCTTCCAACTCTCTATGGAAGTGCTGTAAACGTTCTCTTTGTTTATCCTAAATAAAATTTCTCCTTTTTACCCTAAAAAAGTAATAATATAAATTTTTAACAAAGGAATTATTGGAATTGCCTAAGAGAATGTAGGTCCAGACAATCTTTGGTACTTTTTCCAACATCTATATAAGCACATTGTCTTTTCTTACCAAGATTTCACATGATTGCACCAATGTACACAATTATGATTTAATAAAATTATTAAAAAAAAAAAGATTTCAACTTCTAATAGCCACAGTTACAAGAACATGGGACTAGGAAAGTAGCCAGGGCCTCAGATGACCCTGGGTGGCATGAGATTTTACCTACTGAGTATTCCAATTTCAGGCATTCTATCTTGTTCACATTTTGGATTGGGTACCATGTACCAAAGGAAAGTGTAGTTCCCTGAAAGACACCTACTGTTTTCCAGAAGGCCTCCCATAGAAGCCAAATATAGAATAGCAAAGCATTGGATTCATGTAGCACTTTTCTCTTCTTCTTTCTTTTCTTCATTCCTGACAAAAACAGCTGTGTATTTTATTTACAGTATCTCTACATGAATGAAAGAAATTTTATGCTAGTGCTCATTTTTTTTATAGAAGCCAGAAATTTGTTATCATGAATTTCTTTTAAGTCTTTAAAGAATAGGATATCAGATATCAATTTTCAATTTATCCATTCACTAAAGGAAAGACAATAGATTTCAGTAGAAACAACACCGAAACAGGAATAAGATTTAAGAGCAATGGTTTTTCCTTTGGCTTCTTGCCTCCTTCCTGACACAAGAAAAAAAATCTGGCTTGGTGCCTGTGGCTCAATGGGCTAAGGCACCAGCCACGTACACCTGAGCTGGCGGGTTCCAATCCAGCCCGGGCCGGCCAAACAACAATGACGGCTGCAACTAAAAAATGGCCAGGCATTGTGGCGGGCGCCTGTAGTCCCAGCTACTTGGGAGGCAGAGCAGGAGACTCACTTGAGCCCAGGAATTGGAGGTTGCTGTGAGCTGTGATGCCACAGCACTCTATCCAGGGTGACAGCTTGAGGCTCTGTCTCAAAAAAAGAAAATCTGTAAAGAGATGAAAAGACATGCTTAGGTTGGACTAGGATTTATGGAATGGAAAATCCTTTATTTTGGCAATAGGGACAGGTAGAAAAAGAGAATATAATGTGTGCATCGCACCTTATGAAGTGAAGCCTGCCATTGTATTTGCTCCACTAACATCCTCTGTTCTTATACTCAAGATCCTCACTCAGGGTAGATAATAAAGAAAGAGGAGAAAACCTATATCACTCACCCAGCAGTTTAACCTAGTCTTTTATTTAAACAAATACGAGTGAATAAACTACAGTCATTGGAAAGATGTTTAATCAAATCCAATAGCACAAATAAAAGTTCACTAAAATGAAGAGGAAAAAAGAAAGAAAAGGAACAGTTGGGCTTGCAGAAATCAATACAATTCATGGAACAAAATATAACTTTAAATCCATTTTGTCAAAATTCTTAGAGCAATCCAAGAATTTTTTTTTCATAAAATAAACCAATATGCTCTATTTAGAACAGATAACTCCCTAACATGGAATTTATAAAAATTTAAAACATTGGCCAAATTTTAAAAACTTAACTAGAGAACCGAAGGAATGTTCAAGTAAATCCTGACAGAATATTATTCAAACAAAGATGAAAAGTTTGACAGAAAAGAAGAGAGACATAGAAAGATAACATCTATCTTTTTTATTTAAATCATAGCTGTGTACATTAATGCATTTATGGGGTATAATGTGCTGGTTTTATATACAATTTGAAATACTTTCATCAAAGGCTATGACAACATCTATCTAAATGAAAATAAAGGGGAGGAAATCTTGAAGAACCTGCAGAAGAAATATACACAGTGCCAAAGAGGATATTATAAAAAGACACAATGTAATAAGTTTTTATAACCTTAAGTAAAAAAAAGTCTAAAGATTTCCATAAAGGGAAACAAAGAAACAATTCTCAAATTGGGCACCTATAAATTATCAGATGACATCAGGCTTCTCATCTGAAAATAAGCTGCATCTGCAGATTCAACCAGCTGAAGATTGAAAATATTTGGAAAAAGAAAAAAAAATAATGTATATAAAATGATAGAAAATACAAATAAACATAACAACTATTTACATAGTGTTCGCATTTTATTAAGTTTTATAATTAACCGAGAGATGATTTAAACAGAAGGACATGTGTAGGTTTCAAGCAAATACCATGCTGTTTTATGTAAGGGATTTGAACATCTAGGGATTTTGGTATCCACGGTGTCCTGGAACCAATCCCAGGTACTCAGGGAGGATGGTACATAAATTACCACTCAAGTGTACTTGACAAATAAAGATGTCTTCAGACTTTCAAGGACTCAAAAAATGAAAATAATATGCGGGTATACTTAGGAAAAATGAAAATGCAATTCAAGAAAGAGCAAAAGAAGTGAGAAATGGTCTTCAATGCTTATGCTAAGTCCATTTGCATACACACATGCAGATGAAAGCTTAGATCTGAACATTGCACATGCCTGTGATGGCACTTTTGCTGTAGCGGTCACAGAAGAGAGTTGGATTCTCTTAGATGAAAGAGATATTATGCAAATGATTCAGATACTTTTTATTTTTTCCTCTACAGACCATATATTTCTTGGTAAGTTCAACTAAATTTTTACACTCACTCATGAGCCAAACAGCTCTGGGAACAGCAATAACCAATCCTGTCTGCATGAAATACAGCTGATAACAAATTTCACAACTGCTCTTCAACTGCTAGTTAAACATTGAAGAAATAATCGGATAAAATGGGGCTGAAAAATGAACAAATGGCTAGGAGTTATTCTGAGTGACAATTTCCTAATGTTGAACAAACTCCTAATTTAGTCAAAACCCAAAAACATTTGAAATTATTATTGTGAGAAATACATGTCACCTCATAGTCAGAGCACCAGGACAAATTTTTATTTGTTGACAAATATGTAAAAATGGAGAGGAAATAAAAGGCATGAGGCGACGTGTTGCTAGTCTTAACTGTACAAGAGAGTTGACTCTGAAATCATGTGTGTTAAGCTTATTTTAATGCTTATACTGTAGTTAGGAGCAAAGCAATTTCTCTAGCTCAAATGACAGATTGGGGGGTCTCTTGTTTTAGCTTTGGCCAAACCCAAAGAAAACCAGATAGCCCACAGTGTCTGGAGGGAAGGGACTTTTATCCAAGGCTTCAGTATTCCTGGTGGGAAACCTGTGGCCTTCTGGGTCGCAGCTCTTTGACTGATCCAAATTTTATGAAACAAATCATTTTACTTTTACTTCTATTAATACATTTTTTACTATCTTTTCTATTTTTTATTTTTGAAATGTGCATACTTAAAATACCAAAGAATAAAATAAATTTCAATGAAATAGATCTCCCAGATTGACTGGCACAATTAGAACATTAGTAAGCCATAGAGCTAAATTAATGGCTTCTATGCTCATGATTCTAAATTCCCTGCCTGACTGGCACCATGTTCACACGAAGCTGGCTGGTGAGAGTTTATGAGAATTAAACTTGCCAGTGTGTTATCAACTTTTGACAATGGTACACTCTGTTTCTGTTTGAAGTGGAATTTGTGAATATTTGCACAGCTAGAGAGTATCTTTTAATTCTATCTGCTTAAGAGCCCATCATGTCAAAAAGTCCAAGAGAACACTAAAGGAAGAAAACACATTTTTGTAATGAGGATTGGAAATTACGATATTATCTTGTGTCTGCTAACAATAGGATCATTTGCTTCCTTCATGATACTGCAATATCAACATTAAAGAAATTCAAAGCTCATCAGCTTATAACACTCACAAGGACTGCATATATTTTAAATTAGAGGGAGAGGTACAAAAGGTAGTATTGCATAAATTAAAAGATGAAAAGCAAAAGCAAAAAAAACATTCTTTAAGGAGCAAGGACACTGGGAAATAATGCCATTGAAGCAACTTATAAAGTAGCTTATATACTCAGGAAAAAAGGGAAGCCTTCAGTAATGTAGAAATTGTAAAAGAATGTATTGTCAAACTTGTAGGGTGCTTAGACCCTGATAATGTTTCAAAGTAAAAATAACTGCTTCTTTCAACTGATTGGCAGCATGAATTGACCTTCAACTTAACAGAACAATTTCTTTCAATATTTCAAAAGGAAAATATTAGCATACATTATTCAATTGATCTGAATGAATCAACTGAGACTACTGACTCTGTGCCGGTTTTATATTTCATTTGGATCATACCATAAGATTGTCTTTGCTACAAAGTTACTTTGATCACTTTTGCAAACAGAGTACAAGGAATATATATCTTCAACAAATTTTAAGATAAATGTCAGGAAGATAGACTGAACTTAGTAAATTTAGTGAGAGTATGTACAGATGGTGCACCTTCCATGACAGGAAAACATGAAGAATTTGTTCCATGAAGGAAAACATGAAAATCTCTGTGCTAAAGCTCTTACTTTAAGTGACACTTTGCAGCAAGTTATGAGTCTAGTTAACTGTATTCATGCCAATGTAACACAGCAGTATCAGTTTGTATCAGTTTTGTAATGTGCTAAAGTTCAATGATGAGGGATTCTGTGTGGATTTGCTGTATCATTCTAAAGTGCGTTGGTAATCATAGGGGCAGGGGTTAGCCAACTTTTATCTCTGTGAGAAAAGATAGGTAAATTTTATGAACAGCAGAATTAATAATGTGAATTATCTAAAGAAGATTTCTGTAGACATGCAGCATTTCTTTGTGACATTATGTAAAATCAAAATGACTTGAATATTTCTTTGTAAGGTAAAAAAGGAAAAAACTAGGTCTTTATGTGATATATGGCACAAAAACAAACCAAAAAACACCCAAAGCATTTTGAAGAAAAGCTTTTTTCAAAATACCTCTTCCAAAGAAAGTTTTAGGTGAACATATCCTTCAGTTAGCAAAGGTCTGTGATGAGCAGGATGATATATGGAAACGTAAAGGGGGCACAGCTGTTGTAGGCCTATTAATTGGAGAACACAGTGAACAGGTCACTAACTTTGAGAATCAGGACGTCACGATTAGCATTTCAGCCTCGCCCTAAAGAACTGCAGATGGAACTGATGCAGCTCTCAGTAGATGACATTTTAAAGTCATTGTTGTATGCTAAGAAAGATCCAGTTGAAATAAGGAAAAATGCAATAGAATACCTGTGCCTTCTGCAACATGCCCAAAGAAATGCTTTCTTTACTTTATAACACTTGTTGATATGAATCTATATTCTCCTACCTAATCCAAATCAAGATGCCCTGAGGTCACAAATGACTGGTACCCATCCAGAGAGTCAACTGAAACATTGGACCTCCATGCTGCAACCACATATTCTAATGCTTTCCAAAAAAAAGCAGACAAGAAAATGTCATTAAAAGATTAGTTAACTTTAACATTAACACAGTTTTCATTTTTGCCAATTATCAGGTGCATAGTAGTTACATTTTTACAAAATAATGTACATTTTAAATATATATAGTTGAAGTTTCTTGAATATAGCCTTATTAGATTATGGCTAAATTAATGCAGCTTTCCAACAGGCAAGTTTCCCCAGCCCTGATCTAGGAAAGTAAACTATGATGTGCATGCAAAGCCTCATCCAACACTTAACGTGTTTAGAAGGCCTGTGCTCCAAGCTGTCTGCTATCCTGTTCATGCAAAGAGAGATCAAAACAGGTGACATATTTTATACTAACAGGGCTTAAATTCTAAAAGTAGAATATAGCAAAAGTAAAGTCTATGATGTATTAGATGGTGATAAATGCTACAGAAAAAAAAAAACAAGTAAAACAGAGTGCTGAAGAATTGGGTCCAGTTTTTAAGAAGTAGTCAGGGAGCACTCACTGAAAAAATATCACTTAAGCATAGATTCTTTAAAAGGTAAAGAAAGGGGCCAGATGCAGTGGCTCGCTGCGCTCCTAACACTCTAGGAGTCTGAGACAGGTGAATTGCTTGAGCTCAGGGGTTGGAGACCAGCCTGAGCAAAAGCAAGACCCTGTCTCTACAAATAGCTGGGCACTGTGGCAGGTGCCTGAAGTCCCAGCTACTTGGGAGGCTGAGGCAAGAGAATCACTTCAGCCCAACAATTTGAGGTTGCTGTGAGCTGTGATGCCAGAGCACTCTACGAGGGCAACAAAGTGAGACTGTCTAGGGAGAAGAAAAAAGAAGAAGAAGAAGAAGAAGAAGGAGGAGGAGGAGGAGGAGGAGGAGGAGGAGGAGGAGGGCCAGCATGATGGCTCACGCCTGTAATCCTAGCACTCTGGGTGGCCAAGGCGGGTGGATTGCCTGAGGTCTGTATTCCTGAGTTCGAGACCCTGTCTCTATAAAATAGCTGGGTGCTGTGGTAGACACCTGTAGTCTCAGCTACTCAGGAGACTGGAGAATTCTCTTGCCTTCTCAGGAGGCAAGAGAATCACTTGAATATTCTAAGGTCTCTGCCAGGTATGACTCCACGGCACTCTACCCAGGGTGAAAAAGTGAAACTCTGTCTCCAAAAAAAAAGAAAGAAAGGAGTCATGTGGGTAGCTGGACAGAAATAACAGTGGATGTAAAGCTGGTTTATGCCAGGAATACCAGGAAGTCCTCTGTGGCTTCAGCAGAGTGAGGAAGAGGATGGGCATTCTGACATTAGTTAGAGTCGAGGGTAGATGGTGGGTTAAATAGTCTGTGGGTTTCACATGGGTTTAATGTGGTAGCTACTAGTCACATGTGGCTTTGGAAGCTTTGGGTGTTTGCCTGGATTATGGTGTGTCATTAATGTAAAATTGCTTTTGAAGACTTCGTATAAAGAAAGTAAGGCTAATGATAATACTTTTTTTACTGATAACATCTTTTTTTTTTTAATGAGACAGAGTTTCACTTTGTCACCCTGGGCTGTGGTGTCACAGCTCAGCAACCTCCAACTCTTGGGCTTAATTGATTCTCTTGCCTCAAACTCCTGAGTAGCTGGGACTACAGGCAGTTTTTGTTGCAATTCTTATTACTGTCTTACTTGGCCGGGGCCGGGTTTGAACCCGCCACCCATATGGGGCTGGTGCCCTACCCACTGAGCCATAGGTGTCATCCTACTGATAACATCTTAACATAATAATAAATTGGATGTATTGTGTTAAATAGAATATTCTTAAAAAATAATTGACCTGCTTTTTAAAAATCTTTTTAAAAAGTGATTATTAGAAAAATTGTGACCGCTGAAGCCTCTGATTACTTAGCTTAAAGATTAGATGAGTCCAACGGAGATTTACTTACATGCCCAGAATGATGAAGTCTCCCAGGCTTTTCTGAGAGTCTGGGAGCTCACCTCACCACTCAGCCGGGCAGTGCTAACGCCAGCTTCCCCTTCCTCTCTCCTTGCACAGTACCTAAGATTAGCCAGGAAGGAGAGCCTAGAGCTGCTTTTTTTTTTTTGAGACAGAGTTTCACTTTGTCACCCTGGGTAGATTGCCATGTTGTTATAGCTCTCAGCAACCTCAAGCTCTTGGGCACAAGCAATCCTCTTGCCTCAGCCTCCTGAGGAACTGGGACTGCAGCTGTGTGCCACCCCCCATGGCTAACTTTTCTTTCTTTCTTTTTTCTTTTTTTAGTAGAGATGGGGTTCTACTTTGCTCAGATTAGTCTCAAACTCCTCAGGTCAACCAATCCACCCGCATCAGACTCCAAGAGTAGTACTAGGATTATAGGCACGAGCCCCACTGCCAGGCCTTTTGTTCTTATATCTTTCATTATCACGTTTACTGACCCATATAGGAGCATACCTTTGGGGATTCCTAAGAATAATGTATCAGAACTTTCTAATGCCCCCAACTCTTCCCACCATGGTAATTTCATTACTCAACTTTTCCTGCTAAACTTTTCTGTTTAGCCTATAGTTGTTTCTGCCTGTTGTCACTGTTTCAGGTAGCCACAATGCTAAACAATTTGCTCTGATTTTATTTGACAAAGGTGTTTTGGGAAAAGCCTACCCTCACTGCATGAGCTCTGAGTCAAGTCAAATAAAAAGAGCTTTACAAGTGAGGTCTTTTAGTGACCCACCTGACAGAAGGCATAAGGATAATGTTCTAGAAATAAAGACTTGAAAGAGATCCAACCGCATTCTTCTCCATCGGGTCACATCTGGATGGCTATGACTGGGTCACAAAACTCATTGATCTTAACCAAGATTCAGTCATTTTTCTTGACAAAATGCTTCATAGATTGGTGGAAACTTTTGGTCAATTTCCAGAGGACTGAAGAAAAGTTTATTCTGACCATTTTTGCTAGTGTTTCATGTTTTTGTAGAGAAGATAATTTTGTAGCTTCTCACTCCATCATTTTCACTGATGTTCACTCCATCTGTTTTTTTTTTTAATTGTGGTTTTACATAAAGTATAGAGGGTGCCAAAACAAAAAATACACATTTTAAGGAAGGAAAATACTGTATTAAAAGTGTAATACTCTATTTATACTGATTAAAAAAAAGATGAACACAGTAAACACTGAGCACCTCTCGTAATTGCAGAATTCAAACATGATCTGGGTATTAGGAATTTAATACAGATTTTTCCTTTCTTAAAATGTGCATACCTTTTTTGGGTACTCTCCATATATAACATGAAATTTACTATTTTAATCATTTTAAGCATACAGTTTAGTAGCATTAAGTACATTCACATTGTACAGATATCACCATTATACATCCCCAGAAATTTTTTTTTTTTTTTTTTTTTTTAGAGACAGAGTCTTACTTTATCGCCCTCAGTAGAGTGCCATGGCAACAACAGCTCACAGCAACCTCTAATCCTGGGCTTAGGTGATTCTCTTGCCTCAGTCTCCCGAGTAGCTGGGTCTACAGGTGCCTGCCATGCCCAGCTATTTTTTTGTTTTGCAGTTTGGCCAGGGCCAGCCTTGAACCCACCCTCGGTATATGGGGCCAGTGCCCCACTCGCTGAGCCAAGGGCACCGACCCCCAGAAATTTTTTTCATGCAAACTAAGACTATGCATTAAACATTGACTTCCTATTTCTTCCCCCTCTCAGCCCCTAGTAACCACTGTTCTACTCTATATTTCAATATGTGACTAGATTAGGTATCTTACCCAAGTGAAATCATACAATATCTGTCATTTATTTCATTTAGTATAATATCTTCAAGTTTATCTATGTCATGCCATGCCATAGACATAGATAACCATTCCTGTGGGAGAAGAAAATTCAGTTGTTCCTTGTATAAATCGCCTTTATAAAATGATACTTGCGGTATCTTTCCCTGTTATCAATGAGTGTGGAAACGTGTAATCGCTGCGAATTCTCATTATGCCTCATCTTGTACTTACTTGCTTACTCTTTGACTGTGATTGAAACAAAGTAGTAAAGATGCCTTGAGTCATCAATAATGTGTGTGGGAAACATGTCACAAATACATCTCAATATGAAAAGGGAACATAATGCCCAGGGCAGCAGCACTAGTTGCTGACCTGTGACTTTAGACAGGCATGTGAACTGCTGCAAAGGTGTAGTCCCACACATAGTAGGAAAGAAGGCACATGTGTCAACAGCAACTGTTGCAACCATATGCACAACAAATTAATCACTTAGCTGGGCAGAAATAGTTAAGGCGAATTCCAGCCAAACCAATAAGCAGCAAGTGTCAAAGCCGTGTTTCCCATACTAGATACATCAACACAGAAAAACCATCACCTCTGCACTGCCTGCACATCCTGCTACACAGTGTAACATTTAGAGTAACTTTTTCTCTTATACTTTTTTGTTCTGTCTTTCAAAAATACCCCGCACCGTGAACTCCACTCTGACAGTGTCTGGCCCTCCAGGATCCCTTGGTTACAGTACTTAGAGTAGTCGCATCACTCTGGGTCCTTCCCAGGAACCAGGAGGCTCTACCTTCCTGGAGGAATGCCTCACATTCCTTTTAAGACTGAATAATATTCTACTGTATGTACACATCACCTGTTTATACACTCATCTGCTGATGGGCAGTTTGGTTTTTCCCCCTTCTGAGCCATTGTGAATAACGCTGCTATGATCATGGATATTCACATATCTATTAAAATCCTTGTTTGAAATGATTTTATGTATATACCTGGAAGTGGAGTTTCTGGATCATACGGTAATTTTATGCTGACGCTTTTGAGGAACCATCATCATGTTTTCCACAATGATTGTACACATTTACATCTCCTCCGATGCACCATTTCACATCCCCAGTAATGTGCAACTGTTTCAATTTCTCTGCATCCTCGCTGACGCTTGTTATTTTCTGTTAATGCCATCTTAATGGACGTTAAAGTAGCTCTTTAGAGTTATTATTTGCATTTACACAATGATTAGGGATGTTAGGCATCTTTCATATGCTTATTAGCCGTTTGGACAAATGTCTATTCAAGTTCTTTGCCCATTTTGAAATTAGGTTGTTTGCTTTTCCTATTGTTGAGTTGTAGGTATTCTTTAGATATTCTGAATACTAATCTGTCATCAGACCTATGAATGCAAATCTCATTGTGTGGATTATTCTTTCACTCTGTTGATGGTGTTCTTTGATGCATTTTTAATGCAATTTTTTCTTCTTTCTGTTGCTCTTACTGGATAATTTCTATTGATCTATCTTCAGGTAAACTGTTTCTTGCTTCTGTTATCTCCATTCTGCTATTAGGTACTTTTAGGACATTTTTATATTTTTGTTGTATTTTTCCATTATAAAATTTCCATTTGGTTCTTTATATCTTCTATTGCTTTACTAATACTTTCTCTTTTAACTTTTATTAACAAAATGTTTTCAAAGGCTGTTCAGAAATTTGTTTAGCAGCTGTTTTTAACATCTTTGTCAGAAAATCTGAAATCCTATCTATCTTATTATTGGTGTCTGTGGATGGTATTTTGCCATTCAAGTTGAGACTGGTACTTGTATGCTGAGTACTTTATTTATTGTATTCTGGAAGTTGTAAGTATTAAGTTATGTGATATTTGGTATTGCTTACATTCTATGGAGAACATTGACATTTTTGTTTTAGCAGGAACATAATCTAGTTGTCATCAAACCACATATTCTGTTGTATTTTCTGTTATCTGTGGGTCCTGTGTCAAATCAGTTCTCAAAGGCTTTGTAATGATCCTGAGATCTGTTCTGTGTGTGCTCCTCCCAGAAGACTCTCTTAATAGATTAGCTCCGTTGTCAAAGTCTTTATTGTGTCAATCAGGAACAGTTCCTCCCATGTATAAATCAGGATGGAGCCCAGGAGTTCATCAACAACTTTACGTGGATACTTTCCAAATAGACTTTCTATGCAATATCCTCCATATTTTCCACTTCCTAGGTGTGCAGAAAAAATTAACATAGGAAGCTTCTTAAGACTACTATCTTTAGAAAGACCTATTTGCAAAAATGGTTTCTGGCTGACATCTGGGATCTTAGAATTCAGGAGGCTTCCCACCAGTGCACAATGATAATTTTTCACTGTGCTTAAACTATTTGTGAAAACAATATAGTTTATTCTGAACACCTGAATTCTTTCTAAACATCTGGAGTTTTGTTATATACCCGGTAAAAAGTGTCTGCATGAATGGCCCCCAACCCAATCCTAGAATGGACACTGAAGCTTTAGTGAACTTCCCAGGTAGACAATATTTCATATGTGTTACTGTAACTTGGTGCTGGGTTAAGTAAATACATCCTGTGCACCACCACTGAGAGAGGACTCTTAGAAACTTACATCTGGTTTCCTTCAGACTTGGCCCCACATATTTCTTCCTTTGGAAATTTTACCTTGAATCATTTTGTGGTTAAAAAATCATAGCCATGGGGCTTTTGGAAAGTGATTCGCAGTTGTTGCTTTTGTGATCTGAATAAACTATGATTCCAGTAACTCCTAGGAGACAGTCTTACTTTATCACCCTTGGTAGAGTGTCATGGCGTCACACAGCTCACAGCAACCTCCAGCTCCTGGGCTTAGATTAATAATCTTGTTTTACAGAATTTGCTAATGATTCCAGAAATTCCTGAGAATAAACTATGATTCCAGTAACTCCCTGAGGAAAGAACTGTGCAGGGTGTCCATAAAGTTCTTCTGCAATTTGAAATAGTTTGACTTTAATCACTGACTTATGGCTTCACTAGAAGAGAAAGAAAGTTGTGTTCTTTGGTTGGTTGAACTAAAATCTGCCGCTGCTGTCCAAAGAAGGTTTAGAACCCATCACAAGAAAGAAGCACCACACAGAAATTTCATATCAAAGTGGATGGAGAAATTTAAAGAAACAGGCTCTGTCAATGATAAGCCATGCTCTGGTAGGCCACATGTTAGTGAAGGAACTGTAGCGTCTGTAGAAGAAACCTTTAAAGCATGTCCAAGAAAGTCATTGCGACAGGTATCCCTAGAGCTGAGGCTTCCAAAGTCTACTCTACAGAAGATTCTGCAGATAAGACTTCACATGAAAGCATAACAAAATTCAAGTGCATCAAATGTTAGAAGAGGATTATCACGCACGACTAACTTTCTGTCCAGTTCAATGGAAAACTTAGCAATGATGATGCATTTTGAGTAATTTAATGTTCTCCAGTGAAGCAACATTTCCACATTAGTGGCAAAGTCAATAGGCATAATTGTCGTATTTGGGGAACTGAAAATCCACATGAGTCTGTTGAACATGAAAG